>CAKNYM010041068.1:31591-47190 GCA_932195095.1 Andricus curvator
TTTTTTTTTTAATTTTATTGGATACAGTTTTATTACATGTTTACCACGGGAAGGAAAGATACATATTTACTTTCACTATATATATTTTCTAAATTGTTTCTCAACTCTTTACTTTCCTCCGAGGCTTCCGCTAAAAGTTTCGTCATGTTGATATTGTTTTTTTGGACCATGTCTTGAGACATATTTTGGTTTATAGCCGTAGGTCTTGGTGTTCTGGCGAAAGGCCCTACTTCGCCAATACCTACTCAGAGATACTTTATTAGCTGGAGCGGCTGAAGCGACTGGAGCTGGTTCTTCTCTTTTAATTGGAGTATAACCATCAAACCTCATAGCATGCACACCTAATTACGGAAGAAGAAAACAAATAAATAAACTGAATTTAAATCTTTATAAATTCACAGAAGAAACTGGGGGTAAGAAATGTTGCAGGTCGAGGGTAGCAGTAACAGCGGACTCCAGTAGAGGGCACAACGTTATAGTGGTATTGTGGGGATATGCCATATACGGTGAGTATGGCGTCCCACTTATTGTTTCCACAATCATGATCCAGAGATCTATTTAAATATGCTGAGAGTTTTCAGCCAAAGATAACGCCATGATTCCAAGCAGAAGGTTTCAGAAATAATTATCACACATATAACTCAACAACAATAAGATTACTTTATTTAAGTAAAAAGGACATTGCACGTCCTTCAGTTAGACGTATGAACGATGGGTCGGCCGGACAGTAAGTGTTGTGGTCGAGCGGAGCTCGAGTGGAGAGGCGACGCGTGAGCGAGGAGTAGGGAGACGCTGGGAGAAGGGGGAACTAGGAGTAGGGAGATTGGAGAGTGAAACTCACTCGTGCGTTCGGTGTTACATGGTTCTTGGTAACAAAGATCTCTACAGTCCTTACAAGAGGTCAATGCTGCTTATGCACTATATGGTCGTAGTGCCATATCGAGCGCTATGAGCGCTGAATACAATATCCCTACATGATGAATCCGGTTTAAAAATATTCTTCTCTACGACCCCGTTTCCTGTCTCCAAGATATGGAAAACATTCCATTAGCGTTTTGAAAAAGCAGTTATAAATTCCAGACCTTCATTTCAAAAAAATGTATTGCCCACCCTTCAGAATTTTACGAGCTAGGTCCCTCGAGGTACTCGGTTCAGGGAAACAAAGCACACCCTGTGGGGGTCATAAGAGACTTTCCTGATACTTGAGACTGGTCAAGTCTGGTGAACATTTGTAAGCCATAAAACCCAACCCTCTCGAGAAAGACTTATTTTCAATAAATCGTTTGGGACGTCTTTTTAATTAAATTTTAGAAAACAGGAAATGACTCTGAGTCAAGAAAGGGAGGAACTGCGACTTGTGATAGAAAATTAACATGTTATAGAAGCGTTCACGTCTGCACTATATCGCACCTGCTAATTGATGTTATTTAATTTAGAACAGACATGTCCAGCTAGGGGAAATTCCCGCCGGGAATACATGTTCCGCGTCCACCACTATTTCTTCTGGAGAGCGGGAGAAGTGGTAGGGGCGGGCGAGAATCTCTCCTCTGTGACGTAACGTTTCGTATCTACGGTGCAACGTGACGTCACAGAGGAGAGATTCTCGTCCGCCTCTACTACTACTCCCGCTTTCCAGAAGAAATAGTGGTGGACGCGGAACATGTGTTCCCGGCGGCCATAAAGCAACAAGGTAACTAGAATTGAATCCTATGTAAAATATTAATTCCATGATTAATTCTGAATCCATGGTCCGTGAAAAGGTACCCTAACATCCAAATACACTTTATGGTGAAAAATTATTTTTTTCCAAGTTATTAAAAAAATAAAGTATCATCCCATGCAACTAGTATGATTACTTGGCCCTCGGCGTGCAGACATCTTGCGAGCTGACGTCACACAGAAATTTTTGAGTCACCACTGTCAGTTTCTTACCCCCAATTTGTTTTCTGTTTTTCGCAGTCCGAATTATTCAGATAGTTGAGGACTATATTAACGATTAAAGAATATCCTTTTTCTACCTAAAATGGCGTTCAGCATTCTGATTGGCTGAATGATGCCGCGAAATTCGAATCAGCCAATCACAATGCCGGATGTCATTTTAGAAAGAATGAAATTTCTGTATTACAGTTTCCATGACATGAATTTTCAAGTAAGTAATTTTATCTCATGACATAATTTACTTCAGAATATTCTTAAATATTATTGATGAAAGATAAAATTTTAAATGTAATTAATCTTTTAATATTTTCATATAATTATTTTTTTTACATTTTGATACGACCCTATAATTTGTGAACTTTAAAAACACCATTTTTTTATTTTGCAGGATTTAAAATTTTGTTAGAAAAACTTTGAATTATTTCAAAAGATATTTCGAAGTTTCAAAAGTTTTAAAATGATTCGAACATAATTTCAATCTCGAGAAGATTTTATAAAATTTTTTAACAAAATGTAGATTTTTGAAGATTTCGAAAAAAGAACCTTTTTTAACCCTTAAAATTATCACTGGGATCTTTTAGACCCCGCCTTGTTTAATCGTGAGTCATTTTTTCCATTTTTTGTTTAGTTTTTAATTTTTTTTCATATGTTAAAATTAAATATATATATATATATATATTAACTAGTTTTATCTTATAAAGGATATAAAAAAGTATATCCAACAAAATTTTCGTGCAAAAATATTATCACAGAGAGGGGATAACTTTAAGGGTTAAGATTTGAAGAGGGATTCAAAAAATGAAAAATTTTCTTAAGATGTCTGGTAAAATTCAAATTATTTTTTATTTCAGAAAATAAAATTTAATAAAAGAGTGAAAAAGATTTCAAAATATTTCGAATGATTTCTTCAAATTTCTAAAAAGTTTTAAAATGTCTAAAAAGAACCTGGAAGATTTTGAGGCAATTTTTTTAAATTTTGCAGAATTAAAGAAAATAGAAATATTCGAATATTTTTAATATATTTAGGAGTTTCAAAAATGTTGTTTAAAAATTTAAAAAGATTTTGAAAGATTTAAAACAAAGTAGATTTTCAAGCAGAAAAAAACAACTAATTTTCAACTTAAAAATATGATCTTTCTGCTAAAATAACTGAATTTTCAAAACAAAAAAATATATTTTTCTAGAATGAAAATAGTTAAATTAAAAAAATAATAAAAGAGGTTTCAACCTAAATGATCAACAGTAAACTTTTAGGGTAAAATTTTTTTTTAACCAAGTGGTTCCACTCTCAACTAAGTCGTTGAATTTTTAATTGAAAAATATGAATTTTCTACCAAAGTAATTAAATTGTCCACCAAAAAAGACGACTTTTCAAAAAAATAGTTTAATTTTTAACCAAAGAAATTAATTTTATTGTAAATTGATAAATACTCTTCAACCAAAAGATGTATTTTTGACCAAATAGTTGAGTTTTCAACTAAAAAAAATGAATTTTCAACCAAGAATATTAAATTTCTAGTAAAAAAGTTTAATTTTTTAAAAACAGTAATGGTGAATAGTTAGATTAGTTACATTCATAGTATAAAAAAATGATTTTTCATTTTAAAAATCTACTTATCAACAAAATAATTAAAATTTTAACCAAAGAAATTAATGTTTGACTACAATGATGATTTTTAAACAAGAAAAGGAATTTTTAATCAGTCAGTAGAATTTCCAATTAAAAAGATAAAATTTCAACCAAGGGGATAACTTTTCTAGCAAAAATACTAATTATCCATAAATTTTCAACCAAAAAGTGAATGTTCGCATTTCCAGTTAAAAAATAATTGTCAATAATATAGTTTAATTTTCAGCCAGAGAAATGACTTTTCAATTCAAAAATGATGAATCTTCAATTGAATAAATTATCAAATGAAAAAATAAAATTTGGTGGTTTCAGAATTTCACAAAAACACCTAACGTAATTTGTGTATGACCCCATATCCCAAAATGGATAAAAATATTTAAAACAACGAAAAGAATTCCAGAAAACTAAAAAAAAATGACTGTATATGAATTTATGAATATGATGATATTTTGAGATCGACGTGAAAAAACTTCTCTTATACTATCGTACTTACCAAACAAGACCACAGAGACGAAAAGCAGAGCAACAAGGAAGACGTTCATTTTTTCAAATTAGAAAAGCTGATTTTTTTTTAATCGCAGAGGAACTGATAAATTTTGTGAAGAATCCGAACCGATATAAATATAGCAATCGTACTCTCATTATTCAGCAAAAAATATTCTGGAAAACAATTCAAAAATCGGGTCATTAGATATAAGTGTAATGTAGGAAGTCTTAAATTTACTTTTCTTGTAAACAGAAACAAGGTTAATATGATAGGAAGCACATTTTTTTGAGCATATTTCCTGGAGATTACCCAATTAAATTAAAATGTTTTTGAGTTGAAATATTATATCAACTAGTTCATTTTTAGTTTAAAATTTATCTTCTTTAGTTGAAAATTCAACTATTTGGTTAAAAATGTATGCAAATTTTTTTAAAAATAATCTTTCATGATGGAAAATTAATCTCTTATGATAGGAAATTAATATTTTTGGTTTCGAATCTATCTTTTTTGTTGAAAATTAATTTTTTTATTGAAAATTAAACTATTTTGTTGAAACGTCAACTGTTTAGTTTGAAATTTATACTGGGTGTTTTTTTTTACTTGAAACATCGAAATATCTAAAAAAATACGCATCCTATGAAAAAAATATATGTAATAAAAACTTTTTATTTTCGAGGGGGAAAAGCGACTTTGAACAAATTTACCCCACCCCAGGAGGCAGGAGTGGGGGTAACTTTGTAATTTCAAATAGGAACCCGAATTTTTTATCACAGATTCAGATTCTCCTTTATACAATACGTAAGTTTTATTCGAAAAATTTATTTCTATTCGCAAAAAAAAGAACCCCACCCCCCTGTATCCTGGGATAGGGGGGGGGGTAAATTTTTTCAAAATCATTTTTTGAAAATTCATCTCTTGTCGAAATTAATCTTATGGTTAAAAAGTTCATATTTTTTGTTCAAAAATTAATTAATTTGGTCGAAAATTTAACTATTCTGTTGAGAATTTTTTTTTTCTGTTAACTCAAGATAAAAAATTCATCTTTTTGTTGAAAATTCATTTTTTTTATTGAAAATTTAACCATTCTGTTAAAAATGTAACTGTTTTATTGAAAAATTATTTATGTTTTTGAAAATTCATCTCTTGTGGTAGAAAAGTAATATTCTTAGTAAAAAATGCATCTTTTTTGTTAAAAATTCTTTTTTTTTTCATTGAAAATTTAACCATTTTGTTAAAAATTTAACTCTTTTGTTTACAACAAATTATTAATGCTTTTGAAAATTCGTCTCTTGTGGTAGAAAATTAATCATTCTTGGTAAAAAAATTATCTTTTTTGTTTAAAACCTAATTTCATTGTTCGGAAGTTTAACTATTCTCTTGAGAATTCGTTTTTTTTTATTAACGTAAAATTTTAACTAATGTGCACCCTAATGACAACCCTGAATATGCATAATTTTTTTTTTTTTTTTTAATTTATTTATAGCCCATTGAGCCATTGCAATTCAAAAAAAAAAATTTTTCAACTTTCTGCAAACAATCAGAAGGCAATGTTTTGGAAATGAAACAGGCTAGTAGGTCATGTTCGCAATTTTTGCCTTCTCAATGTTATGATAGAGTTAAAAATGTTACTCTATCCCGTCGCTTCATTAAACTTTTTTATTTTTCACGTTTTCCATTTTTATAAACTTTTTTTAATTACTATATATACAGTCTTAAACAAGTTTATATATTTTTAATAAACAATTAGTTATTTTTCAGTATTGAATTAAGAAGTATCTTGACTAATCGAATTAGTAATTTTTTACTAATCTTTAGTGGTCCACTTTTCGCTAATCAAGTTTGTCAAATTTCACTAGTAATTAGTTGAGTTTTAATAATTTTGATTCAGAGGGGCAATAAAGTATCTTTTCCGTAAGAAAAAAAGCTATAAAATAAAAAGAAACTTCTTTAGACGCTCTAGTTCATCCTTATTCAAGGCAAATCATTTTTATAAAATTTTTCTAAATAATTGCCATTTTCTATGAAAAATTAGAAAAATGTAGAAACGAAAACAAAATTTAAAATCGAAAACAGAAATCTGTTGAAAAGTAGTGCGTGAAGACCCTGAATGTGTATAATTAACTTGGAGGCCAATGGCCCCTCGTCATTTTAAGATTGTAAGAAATGTTTATTTTTCTTAACTTTGTTAAAACAATCAGAATATAATGTTTCTAAATTGGGGACAAGCTACGTCGTGTTTATAATGTCAAGATATGACCTTCTTACTGTTCTAATAGAGCTAAGAATGTTACACCGTCACGTTATTTTATCAAACTTTTCTATTTTTCATGTTTTCCATTTTTATAAGCTTTTTTTAATTTTTATATGCAGTCCTAAATACAGTTTCATTTTTATCAAGCAATTTGTTTTTTTTCACTATTGAATTAGGAAATATCTCGAATAATCGCAATAGTAATTTTCTACTAATGTTTCTTGGGTCACTTTTCGTATATCGAATCTGTAAAATTTTACTAGTCATTACTCAAATTTTACCAATTTTGGTTCAGAGAGAGCTTAAAGTATCTTTTACATATGGAAAGCTAGAGAAGCTATACAATGAAAATAACCTTCTTGAGGCACTAACGTTCATACTAACTCAAACTGATGCCTTACTCAAGGCAAATAAGTTTTACAAACTTCACTAAATAATTTCAAGTTTCTATGGAAAATTTTAGTTATAATATAAAAAATATAAAATATATATATATATATATATATAATTTAAAAAAAAGTTAAACAACCACCGCAGGGTTCCACTAAGAGCAACTACCATCCAAAAAATGTCAATAGCCCCAAGTAGCACCGCGGTAAATCACACCCACGGCCACGTCTCACAACCGTGAGATGGATGGTCATAGGCAACGACGAAATCACAACGACAGGCCGGCAAAATCCTCGTGTGTCTTAAGGACACGAAGCGACCCAAGGATGACAGCTTTCTGCATCCATCTCGCGAGTGCCTTGGCATATTTTTGGCACTTGGGTATGGCTTTAAGGTTACGAACCAGTGATAGTTTCCCACCTAGGAAAGCACCTATCACAAGGACAATTACTTGTACCGAATATTTTGGGTACAGTCGTTGTAGCTCTCTTTTAAGGTCTTGATACCTCTCCTCTTTTTCTTTCTCCTTTGCAGTGATGTTATATTCGGACGGAGCCGAGAATTCGATCACGAATATGGTTCGTTTCTCGAAGTCTTGGAGAACAATGTCAGGCCTCGAGTGCGCAACGGAGACTGCTGCCCGAAAATCGTAATTCCAGAAAATTTGGCACTTCTCGTTTCGGACAATCGACTCTATCTCCCTTGGAGCGTTCGGCAGGGCAGGGTCGCGGCCAACACCGTAAGAGCGACAAAGATGGTAATAAAGCACTCTTAGGGCCGCATTATGTCTGTAGATATACGTCGTTCCCGCGTGGGTCGGACACCCTGATAGTATGTGTTCTAGGTACTCAGCATGTGCATGACACGCTCTGCACCTATGACTGGGAACTTCTTGACATAAAATGCGCTCACGGTATGCTAAGGTGGAAATGACACCGTCCTGGCATGCGAAAACAAAACCCTCTGTACCTGAATTAAGCCCTGATGATTTGAGGAAAGCAAAAGTTTGCTCCTTCGACAAGGACTGCTTTTCTACATTTCTGTGAAAGTTTCCGTGCATTTTCTTGTCGAGTAGCTCTCTTGGTGAAAATTTTCAACCTCTGCTTTCTTCACTTTGGTTTTTAGAAGTGAAGCATCTAGATGAAGTAATGCACTTTCCTCACTTCTGATGTTAAAATTCAGGCCAAGGGTCTCGGCCGCTTGCTCCGCGGCTTTGTAAAGGAACGCTCCTTCGCCAATCATCTCGTGGTTCCTGACCATCTTTAGGAGAGGATCTCTGCCATTCGCAACGATGTAAGCTGTACTTAGAACAATCCGGTTATGAAGACACTGGAGATTCAGAAGTTCGCGTCCGCCTTGACGGCGTGAAATATATAATTGCGGAACTGACGAATTGATATGCAAGCTTTTATGCATATACATGATCTTACGTGTAATGACATCAAGGGTCTTAAGCTCGTTCTTCGTCCATTGAACTACCCAAAGGAGTAGAGTAGAACCGAGACGGCAAGCATGTTAGTCGCAGATACCTTGTTCAACGCCGACAGATTGGAAGACCAAATCTGTCGAAGAAGATGCTTGTATCTGCTTCGGAGAGACTCCTTCACTGATGTTACGTCCTGAATGCGATTTTGAGGCACGCCCAGGTACGTATAGGTCTCTCCAGTATTAAGATGTCTGATAACACTTATATCCAGAAGCTCAGGGTCCTTGGGAACGCCAGTAATCTTTCCTTTCTTCAGATGAATTTTGGCACACTTGTCCAAGCCAAAGTCCATCCCAATCTCTCCTGTGTAGTTCTTAACAATATTTATAGCAGTTTGAAGTTTGCTTTTACCAGAGGCATAGATCTTCAGGTCATCCATATAAAATACAGGAGTGACCTTATGCTCGCGCTGATTCGTGTCGCTACAGAGGTATACATGAGAATTTCGTAGTGCGAGAGATAGAGGCAGAAGTGTGATGCAAAAAAGCAAAGGGCTCATGGTATCACCTTGAAAGACGCCTCTCTGGAAGGTGACGTTGTTCGTTGTCACACGATAATTTCTAGATGAGATAGTAAATCTAGTTTTCCAAAGAGGCATCAATCTCTCTATGCATCTCACTATGTGTGGATGTACCTTCAAGCTTTCCAACAGACAGATGATAAATCTATGAGAGGTTGAATCGAAAGCTTTCCGGTAGTCAATCCAGGTCATTGACAGGACGCGCTGATGGGTTGCAGCGTCTTTACAGACACACCTGTCAATTTGCAGGTTCTTTCGACAGCCTGCTACACCTTTTTTCGAGCCACGTTGTTCGTACATCTCTCGCCATACAGGCTCAATTCGTCGAACAATCCTGTTGTTGAGGACAGCTGTAAAGATCTTATACAGCGTGTTCAAACAAGTTATTGGTCTGTAATTCTCTGGGTTGGACAAGTTGCCTTTTTTTGACAAGAGTACAGTGCGTCCTAACACCAGCCACTGCAGAATGGGCGTCTCCGACTCTAAATATGAGGTGAATATGCGGGCCAAATGTTGGTGTGTAAAAGTAAACTTCTTCCACCAAAAGTTCTTGATACAATCTGGTCCAGCAGCGGAAAAGTTCGTCGTGCCTCTAAGTGCTTTTTTCACCTCTTCGGCAGTGATTGATGGACATTCCTCCTCAGATTTTATGAGGTTGTCGCAAAACTCTTTGAAGCGGATGATATTGTCAGTATCTTCTTTCAACTCTAGTGTTTTCGGGATCTTGTACACCTCTCTCCAAAAAGTCTCTACCTCCTTGGGCTTGGGTGGATTTTTTACAGAAACAGGTAGATCGCTGAAGAGGCGCGATGGGTCAGCGAGAAACTGTTGATTCTCCCTGATCCATCTCTCCCTCTTCTGTATTCTCCTCCTGGCGTCAGATAACAGCCGTATTTTGTCAACAATATGCTGCTTGATTGTCAGCAGCTTTGACTTGTTTAGTGTGTGATTCAAGATCCTTAGTTCTTGGGCGAACTTTCGAACCCTTTTTGTAAATGGTCTACCAGATGTTATGTAGTCAATCACACATTGAACACGGGACGCTTTCTGTCTTGCCATCTAATCTTCTTGTTCAGTTGATGCAAGCGTCTTTTGGTCTTTTGATCCATCGTCGTTTTCAGCCTTCGATTTGAATCAGTCAAAGCTCTCGCAGCACCATAAACTGAGCAATTGATGGTCCAGAGGTCGGACTCTTGCGAAATATCTCCACGAAGGATGTCATCCATTTCAGCCAGATCTTGGGGCTTAGGAGGAACTTGCATGTTAATGTTCCTCCTTGTAATGAAATTGCGATCATCTCTCAGAAGGTGCCTGCTTTCTGCGGTTGGTCTCAATGTCGCTTCCTCATCTTCGTCTGCAGCTTGATAAAGCAGCGGTTGGGGAAGCGCTCCGCGTACATATCCATTTTTCCGGAGGTTGACGGCTTGATTTCGCAAAGACTGATGCGAAACGTGCTGAAGCTCTGGGTGTTTCTGGCACCACAGAGTGTGCATACGCGCCATTAGGCCTCGGTGAACAGGGATAATGCTGGCATCGTAGCAGTCTAACAAGTCATCCTTGAGTTGATCCGCCCTCTATAAGAGTACCGGATATATGCCATCCGGACCAGGAGTCTTATAAAGACTGAAAGACTTCAGGGCCCACCTGATCCTGGAGGTAGTAACAATCTCGTTGGCTAGCCACCGTTTCGGACCCAGCTGGGCCACTAGCGGCTTTTTTTTCCTCTGACGTGTCGCCCTCTTTTCTCCAGACATTATGAAGCCCGGAAAATGTGTGTTGATCAGGTGAGCCAAGTTCTCCTCGTCCGACGCAGAGTATCCACCGTCGGGCAATTCTAGGGTGCCGAGAATAGCATCCAGGTTTCGAGAAAGCAGCTTTTCCAGTCTAGCTGCCTCTGCTTCTTTCTCGATGTCTGTGCAAAAGTTGGTCCAGCTTTCTTGCTTCGCATTACGTATTACACCCCTGTATTCATCCCTCATCGTCGTAAATCAGGTCCATAGTTTGATGGCTTCCGTAAAAATCTTGGCTGCCATCTCCAGGGTGTCCACGTACAAAGGATTCCAACTCGAACTCTATCTGTGCGTCATCTGAGAGAGTGGGTTCGTCTGACACTCTCCACTTCTTGTCATTGTCTCTAAAACTAGCGGTACAAAGAGCGATGTCGATGACTTCCTCCCTGACCGATTTACCAATCGTCGGGGTACTCCCCGTGTTAAGAATATCTAAATCAGTAGTGATTAGGTATTCCAATAGATCATTACCTCTTTAGTTAATGGTCCGTACTGCCCACAAAGTATGGTGGGAATTAGCATCGCACCCTAGCAGAAGAGGAAGAGCCCTTACCTTGCAGTAATCCACCAGTGTACGTACCTCCACTGGCGGGTTGGTATCGCTGTCATATGGAAAGTAGGCCGATCCCATGTCTAGCTTCCCTATTCCTTTAAGATCTGTAGCTATCATCATCAGGTCTCTCGAATATAACTCTAGCAGCGGGACAACGTTGACTCCCTTCGCCAGTATGCAGGTTCTTGGTTTCGCCGCCTTGGGGTCGTTGTAACAAAAACCAGCCCCGCCTTATCCTCTTATGGTATCTCGAACTAACCAAGGTTCCTGGATTAGCGAGATACATGTATGTCTCGCATAGGCCAGGAGCAGTCATTTTAGGTCTGCTCCCGGTCTTCCTGTGTCCCGGCAGGCTCCTCCTGTCCTTGGCCAGCAACCTTAAAGTTGACCTGTCCAAAGTGGTAGAAGGGCCTGTTGTTGAGGACCGCAAGAGCCCTCGTCTGGGACTTAGGAATTTGCACAACTAGGAGGTGCATGATACCTCCCGCTGTGTCTTCTTCCTGAGGCCTGTCGTGTCTTATGATTCGTCAGGAAGCTGTCTTCAGTGAAGGGTTGAATCCCTCCAACCGCCGAAGGACCACAGACGAATCTTCCAGTTTACCTGAGAAACACGCCGTAGCCCTCACCATCCTCTGGAGCAATTCAACCCCACCTGCTTTTAGGTCTGCGCCTTCTTAGGGCCTTGTCACAGCCACCGTGTTATGTAGCCAAACTTTAGCCGCTGGGTTGGCTGCGACAATTACGAAGACCCCTCCCCTACAGAAGAAGGTCTTGAATTTTCGCCATTGATCCGGGGACACTCTTTCGATGTCCTTTCCAGGTGGCCTACCTGTAGAGCTTAAACTGCTCCGCAGTGAGCAAATATATATTGCAACAGTATTGCAAAAATAAAAAACAGAAATTATCTAAGCTTATATGAAACCTCAGTAGAGCTACAGTGATAGCTCACCTTTATAAGCTTTATAAGATTTGATAATTTCAGGTTTTCATTTTTTCTTAAAATGATGTGATCGTCATTGCCCGTTCGGGTATAAGCATCAGGGATTCGAAAAAAACTTCCGTTCCATTTCATTACTGGTTGAAAAAAAAATTTCTTTTTACTGAATTTAGTTCTTTAATCTCAAGGTTTAGACTACATTAATATCTGGCATTAAATTGGATACAAATGTTTTTTTTTCGGAGGGGGCCATAATTCGGTGACACAGACCTCGACCTCTATTTTCTAGGTAATTTGAAGGTCAACTACTGTTTTCTGGATAGGAAACACTTTTTTTGAGTCCGGACTCGAAAAGAGCGGGTAGATTTGAAAATGACCCGGAAGTCGATCTTGAGCCTCTTGTCGTTGAAGGTGATAAGCACCTTCAGCGATAAGAGACGAGATTTACTTGATTCTTAGCATCATTTTCTACCCATTTTTCATAATGCTATTACCAAACCTTACATACTACATCCAAAATTAGAAGTTGATCTTCAAATGACCTTCATCTTGGATATAAAAAAGACTTAAAGGTTGCCAAACCTACCCGCTCTTTCCGAGTCCGGGGTGAAAAATGGGAGTTTCCAATTAAAAGTTTAAAGTTGACCTTGACATGATCTTAATCTTCAGCCTCAAGGTCATTCAAAGACCATTTCTGAACATAAAATGTTTCGCTCTTTCCGATTCCGGGGTCGAAGAAGGAGTTCCAATTCGGAAGACAGAAACTCACCTTCAAATCACCTTGAAAATAGAGGTTTTTTTCATTTTTTGATTAAACAATGCTAAAGGGTATTTTTCAATACAAGAAAGTAAAAAAATTAGGAAAAATTTGTATCAATTTAAAAGATATTTAGAAGGTTAAGATGTTTTAAGAAAATTTTAAAACATTTCAAAAAATTTCAAAAAAATGTAGATTTTTGAAGATTTCGAACCTTAATGAAATACGTCTTAGAAAATAAAATGTATCGAAAACAAGAATTCACTCTTACAAACGTACAATTTTATATTTTTTTATTTTATAATGTCTTATATTTGTCTTATAGCTTCGCCTTCTTTGGCTGAAAATTCAACACTTTGTTCAAAATTCATGTTTTTATTGGTGATTTACCGCTTTAGTTAAAAAGTCATTATTCTTTAGTTACAGATTTGAATATTTTGTTGAAAATTGGTTTATTGGTTAAAAATTAATTTTTTTAAATGTGTATTTTTCGTTGAAAATTAAACTATTTGGTTTAAAATTCATGTAATTTGTTGAAAACTTGACTTATTTGGTAGAAAGTTAATGTTTTCGGTTGAAGATTCATATTTTTGGTTAAAAATTGATATTTTTAAATAAAAATTCATTTCATTGGTAGAAAAATAAAATTCGTATGTTTGAGTTGAAAATTCAATTTTTTTCTAAAGAATTAGTTTGTTTTTTTGCTTTAAAATTAAACAATTTTGAAATATCATTCATCGTTGAAAATTGCTTTTTTTGCTTGAAATTTAATTTCGTTTTGGGCGAGTATTCATTTCTTTGGTTGAAAATGAAATTTTTATATTTGTGGTAGAAATCGACTTTTTTTCGTTTAAAATTCAACTATTTGGTAGAAAAATTATTTGTTGAAAATTCGTCTTTTATGGTTGAAAATTAATCTTCTTGGTATAAATTGATCTTTTTGGTTAAAAAGTCAAAATAATTGGTTGAAAAAAAACCAATTGGTTGAAAGTTGAACTACTTTGTTAAAAATTCATTTTTTGGTAGAAAGTTCATTCATCTCTTTGGTTGATAAATCAACTAGTTGTGTAAAAATTGATATATTTTGTTGAAAATGTAATACTTTTACTTAACCAAATTGAGTTTTATTTTTACATATCATTTTGAATGGCCAAATTAAAAAGTTTAATGAGTTTTTTAATCAATTTTCAATTGCAAATTGCAAACTATCGGTACCCTCAGAACAAGACAAACTAATTAGGCAAGATAAAAAAACATTACGGTCAATTAAAATTGTTTTTTAATCGTTTAGAAATTTTTTTATTGTTTGAATGTAACTTTTGACTGTAAGAATGCAGAACAATGTTTTTTTTTGCATATTTGTCAACAAAATTCGTAGAATTCTGGTATCTTTGGTATTTTTGCCAGTAAATCATGATTGTTTAAACAACTTAAATTTCTTTAAACATTTATCTTGCCAAAAGATGAAAATTTTATTTATATCGTGAATCAAGTAAGGTAAATAATTATATTTTTCTCCTTTTGGGAACAATGATTTTTAACTATAATACTGTGAAATATGTGACTCATGGGATCGTGTGACACTCAGAAAAATATTTGTTTTGAAGTAAAAAAACATGTTGTTGAACATACTTTTTTCATTTAACGAAAAATAAATTCGAAACAAGGCAAAACATTTTAAATTAAAGAAAAATTTTCTTTGGAACCAAAAACCATTTATTTGTAGCAAATGTATTTCTTTGAATCTAAGACACTTTTTTTACTGAGAGCCAATTAATATTTTTCATTGGTTCATGAAAAATGTTTAATGTTAAAATATGTTTAATTTTAAATAATGACGTTTTTCTTCTTTTAATCAAATAAATTATTTGTTTGATCCTATTTTTTAATTGAAAAAAATGTTATTTTGATTCAAATAAAGTAGTGGAAAAAACCTAGCAACATCAATATACAAAATAAACATTTTGAATGAGCATTTATTTTTTAATTTTATTTACTTATTTCGTTTTAATCTTATATAAATAATTTTGCTATGATTCTTGAGAAAATTCATGATAAAAAAAAGAATTCTGAACAAAGTAGTTGAATTCTCACCCAAAACAAATTAATTTTTAACAAAAAGATGAATTTTCAACCAAGAAGATTAAATTTTTGCCAAAAAAGAGGAATGTTTAATGTAATAGTTAGAATTTCAACCAGAGATGAATTTTTTAAATTAAAATCATGAATCCTCTATAAAAAAAAAAGGAATTTACAAACCAGTCGTTCAACTTTTGACCAAAGTATTGAAATTTTCAATCAAAAACAGTTTAATTCATCCAAAAAAGAAAAATTTGTAACAAAGCAGTTGAATCCTCAAACAAACCAAATTAATTTCTGCCAAAAAGATGAATTTTCAACCAAATAGTAATAGTTACAATGTCAACCACTTTCTGACATTATTCGCTACAGATCCTCTTCTAAGGACCATAATTCCGAAACTTTCAGTAATAAAATATTCGATTTTTTTGCAGCAAATTTCATGCAATTTAATTCTTGTACTGGTACTTGGGACTTGAAATAGATCGGAAAAAAGCAATTTAAAAATAAAACAGTGAGCCGTCGCGGGACGCCTGGCAGATGTGAAACATGAAGAAAGGATGGTGTAATGAATGAAGTGCAAATGGAAGTTAAGAAATATTTAGATTTGTATACGATTGTTTATTTTTCACAAAAATACTTAGAAGTGAAATTTCTTAGCGCGCGATGAGAGGGGACTGCCAAGTCGGTAAGGCGCAAGTATATAGGAGAACGCAGCGCGCGGAGAGAGGGAACGCCGAGCTGAGGACAAGTATAATGGTGAGCGCAGCGCGCGGAGAGA
>CAKNYM010041069.1:0-21151 GCA_932195095.1 Andricus curvator
CCTCCTTTTCTGAAAACCATAACCTTGGACTTTTCCGCATTCAGTTCAGTTTAAGGCCTCCTCGCTTTTTGCCAACAACACTATGTCATCTGCATACGCTAGCGACCAAATTCTAACCCCTCCTATCCTGACTCCTCCTACCACTCCGGCCTCCAGCTTACTTTCCATATCCGCAATTAAAATCGCAAAAAGCGTCGGGCTAAGCGGACACCCTTGTCTTAACCCCCTATCCATCCAGAATCCCTCCGAAATCCCCTGTCCTCCTCTTACCTTATCTTTGGCTTCTTCATATATCTCCCTTACCCTCTCGATCAGGCCTCTCTCCACTCCCCTCTCCTGCATCGCCTCCCACAACCTCCCCCTATCCACCGACGGAAACGCGCCTTTTAGATCCACAAAAAACGCGTACACTCTCGATCCCTTCTTCGCTAATTCTCTATCCACCACGTGCTGCAGAACGTACATATTGTCGATAGTACTCCTACCTGCCCTAAAGCCCGCCTGCGTCTCTGGCAATATTCCTTTCCCCTCGAATCCTTCCGCAGCCTCTCCGCTACTACCATCGCGTATACTTTATACGCCGTATTCATTAGCGTAATCCCCCTATAATTTTCCTGCCTATCCCTCTCTCCTTTCTTATACAGAGGCACTATTAATCCTTCTCTCCACCCTCGTGGGAATCCCTCCCCCCTCCATACTTTCTTCACTACCTCCTTCAGCCTCTCCCTAACCTCCTGTGTACTAAACAGCCATGCTTCGTTCTCTAGCCCATCCAGCCCTGCTGATTTTGACCTTTTTAACTTCCTTATCTGTTTCTCTATCTCCTCGTCATTCAACTCCTCCATCTCTGCCTCCCCCGTTCTTCTACTCCCATCATCTCTCTTCCTTGAATCTGAGCCCTGAAATGATTCTTTAAAAAACTCCCTCCACTCCTCACTCCCTATCTTGTCGCTTATCCCTACTCTACGCTTCCTAAACCTATTTATTATCTTCCAGACGTCCCCTTCTGTCTTAACATTTCCTAACTCCTCCTCCATCTCTTTCTCCTTTTCCTGTTCTTTCTTCTTACACATCAATCTAAACCCCTTCCTAATTTCTACGTACTCCTCCCTTTTCGCAGTACCCTCTTTCCACTTCTTATACTTCCTCTTCACCTTTCTTTTCATCTTTTTACATTCCCTATCCCACCACGACTTCACCATTCCTTTCTTCTTCTTTTTGAATACCTTCTTTTGCACGCACCCTTTCACTTTCTCTTTTAAATCCTCCCATATCTCTTCCACCGTCTCCCCTTCGAAGCGTACCTTCCCTAACTGCTCCTTATATTTCTCTATCGCCTCCCTCGTCCAGCTAACCCTCTCCCCCGTCGACACTTCTTCCCCACCTTGCCTTCCGCCGTTCTCACCCCTTATCCACAACCCTAATGGCTGATGGTCTGATTCTACCCTCCCTTCTACTGCGAATCTCTCAATCTCCTCCCACCCTTGCATATTCATAACTACATAATCTATTACCGATACCCCCACCTTACCTACGTATGTGTACTCTCCCTCTTCGTCCCCAGTTGCCATACCATTTGCCACCGCCCAGCCTCTATCCTCCATCCAGTCCCTTAGAATCTCCCCCTCCTTATTTATTAGCCTATCCTTTGAGTTCCTTTCGAAGCTCTCCCCTTCCCTGTAAAGGCCCCCTTCCCTCCCCATCCTCGCGTTAAAGTCCCCACCCAGTACCACCATACCCTCTTCTCTTTCACCTAACAGGTCTTCCACCCTTTCTTTAATTCTTTCCATCCCATCCTTATTGTACACTGTCACAAACTTACACATTACCCCTCCTATCTTTACTTTCCTCATTTGCACTCCCTCCCCCTCTACCTCTCCGTGAGCTTCTTCCTCTAATCCATCTCTAATCCCCGTTATAATTCCCCCACTAGCCCTTCCTTTCTTCTTCACTCTGACCGCCTCCTGGAGTCTCCACCTATACCCCCTTGGCAGCTTTGGCTCTATTCTATCCCATTCCTTTCTTTCCACCCACGTCTCTACCAGTCCTACCACATCAAATTCCTGGATATACCTCCAGAACTCCTCATCCTTCTTCTTTACCCCTGCTACGTTCCAGTAAAGCACCTTCACAACTCCTCTACCCTGCATTACCCCCGCCCCCCTACTTCCTACGAAACAAATTCCCCTGCACTTCCTTCAACACCTCTTTCTCCTCGTCCCACACCCACATTTTCTCGTCTATTTTTATTTTCCGATATCCTACCTTCGCCGATCTCCCTTCACTCCTCTCCCTCCTAGCCCTGTCGTACAGCATTCTCTGTACATCCCTTTCCTTTCTCGTCAAATCGTGATCGATGAAAACTTCCTTATCCTTTATCCTATTTTTATTTCTCATTGCCCCCAATTTTTCTTCCCAGCTCTCCAACTCCACAACCGCCACTTCTTTCTCCTTTCTCCCCTCCAACTTAACTTTCCCTACCCTGCCTTTATTCCACCCTATGCTCTGTAGCAGCGCTTCCACGCCCTCCCTTTCTTCCCCGCTCTTCATCTTCAACCCTCTTATCACAATATTATTTCTCCTGTCTGCCTTCTCCTTTCTCTCCATTCTCAACTCCATTGCCCTTATCCTTTCCCTATCCGCCCTCTCCTCCTTTTCATTCCTACGCTCTCCCACTTTCTCTTCTATCATATTCCCTACCCTCTCCCAAATACCTTTAATCTCGCCCCCGCTACCCCCGACTCCTATTTCCATTTCCGTCCTGCCCTCCACCTTCTCAAGCCTTTTTTCCGTCCTTTCTTTCCACGCCCTAATCTCCTCTTCCATCTGTTTTATTTTAACTTCTTTTTCTTTTCTTTCCCTCTCTAACCCATCTACTCTCTCTCTCAGCTCTTTCACCTCCTTTTCCCATTTCTCATCTCTGATTCGCAGGTCTTCCCTCATACCTTCCATCTGCTCCTTGGTCCCCCTTACGTCCTCCCTCAGCCCCCTGATCTCGCCTAACAACATCCCGAGAGCCTCCTTTTCCAACATCCCCTCCATTTTTTTGGGGGGTCACCTCGGTGTTATCCCGCTTTTTTTAAACGGGCTCTCGACCTCGCTTTTCTCCGGACTCTCTTGGCTGTCTCTCTTCCTTTTCAAGAGATCCTCCCCGTCACTTGCGCTTGACGCTCTCTTCCTTACCTTCTCGCTTCCTTCGTTGCCACCGTCCCGGTTTCTCCCTCTCCCCGACGCATCGCTCGACACCGGGCGACGCGTTGTTGGCCGTCGTGGCTTGTGGAAAATTCCCTCCCCGTCGGTTTCACTACCAGCACTGCCAGTACTCTCGCTGCCCACCTCCCGCTCTACCGCCGGTAAATGGGATCTATCCATGCAGTACCTGCCGCAACCGACAGATGTCTCTGCAAAATGTTGGCGTGTTTCGCCGCCAAATTTTCCTTTTTTTTCCCCCTTTTTTTTCAATTCCTCAGTCCCTGCAGACAGCCCTTTCTCTCCCTTAGCATCCCCTAACTTTTCGAGAACCACCCTTGAACCCTCGAAAGCCCAGGACTCCTGACCACGAACTCCCCCGATTACTTGCCAACCTAACCTCACTTTCCCTATCCAGCTAGATACCACCTCCCACCCACGCTGAAACTCACTTTTTATCTCCCCAATTCACCCCACACAAACCTACTCACCTCCTCGGCTTCCACCCTCACACTCCACTCACACCTTCCACACAAATAGCGATCATTTGCACATTTGAAATTTAAAATTTAAAATTATTTAATTGTAATATTCTAAACACTCGTCATCCTAAGTCAAAAAAGAACAACTTCTTGGCTGCAAAACCTGTAAATTCTTTTAGTTGTAAATTTGTGTATTTGTACTTTGTTGTAAATCTTGGTAGGCAATGGAAACTACAATGAAATACAAAAATATATTTAAAAATTATTTCAACTTTTGTAAAATCTTGTATTTCAGAAGAAAGCTTTGTAATTTTTCACAATAATTTACGTAAAATTGAAAGTGTTTTTCTAACGTCAAACGCCCAAATTAAAAAAATGTAAAGTACTGTAGTTTCCAGAAACGTCTTGCAAGTTTTTTCAAGCACATAGAAGAAATTATTATTAAAAAGTGATACAAATTTTTAAATTGTTAGTATTTGTACTTCATTGTTATTTTTTTTCACTTTTCTACAATAGAATACAAGAAAAAATTAGCTATTTGTATTTAATTGTATTTTTTTTTAATTTTATTAGGAATGTACTTTCTTGTAAACATTTTTTCCACCAGGGTATTTGATTCTGTGAGCCATTTATAGTTTATTTCTTTATCATTTCTGAAACAATTTAAGTTTTCAGTTGTTCAATAACGAAAATTGTCTTTAATATTCTGCCATTCCTTCGAAGTTTAAACTTAGAAGCTTGTTTTGTTATGGCGATCTAATTTCGATTTAAAATTATCTAATTGCAATATAATTTAATATTTGTTCTTCTAGGTTAAAAAAGAACAGATTTTTAGTTGCAAAACTAATGAATTCCTGCAAATCCTTGTATAAAATTAAAACTACAATAAAATACTGCAATATACAAAAAATTATACCGAATTCGTCCGAATAATAGACTAAACTTGTATTTTTCTTCAATTGGTTGTAATTTATTGTATTTATTTGTAGGATCCTGTGAAAATGGTTTTAGCTTTTTTGTACGTTTTTCCATAAAGTTTCCGTTCTGATTTACAATTACGTTTGATAAATAGTAGACATCTTTGTAATATTTCCATGTAAAAAAAGGTTGCATAACTGAAATTTTTGCTTTACCTGTGTATTATTATAATAGCCAAAGTAACAAGTAAGTAAAAAAATTTTGAAATTAAAAATTTGGAGACTTCCAGGAGTTCTGATCAGAGTTCTGGTAGCCCCCGGAATAGTTCTAACAAAAAGTCTAATAAAATTTTTCGATAAACGTAAAATCCAAAAACCTACAAAACTTTACACATACACAAATAATTTTGAAATTGCAAATTTTGAGAGTTCCAGGAGTTCTCAAAATTTTCAATTTCAAAATTTGTTGGGTATGTGTAAAGTGTTGTAGGTTTTTGGATTTTGAGTTTATCGGAAAATTTTATTAGACTTTTTGTTAGAACTATTCCGGGGGATACCAGAACTCTGATCAGAACTCCTGGAACTCTCAAAAATGTTAATTTCCAAATTAGTTGGGTATGTGTAAAGTGTTGCAGGTTTTAGGATTTTAAGTTTACCGAACAATTTTATTAGACTTTTTTGTAGAACTATTCAGGGGGCTACCAGAACTCTGACCAGAACTCCAGGAACTCTAAAAATTTGTTGGGTATGTGTAAAGTGTTGTAGGTTTTTTAATTTTGAGTTTACCGAAAAATGTTATTAGACTTTTTTGTAGAACTATTCAGGGGGCTACCAGAACTCTGATCAGAACTCGTGAAACTCTTTCGAAAAATTTCTCTGTAATTTTGGGATTTTCGAAATTGTGTAACTTTCGAGTTTTCAAGTTTTTCGAAATTATTTTGTTATAGAACTCTAGAACTCTTTTGGAAATACAGGAATATTAAAGAAAAAGTTAATTTTTTTAACAGTGGGGGGCTGGCTCTATTTTTTGAAAATTTTTTTTGGGTCTTATTTTTGGGAACTATTTTCAGTAAGTATCAGGAACTCTAGAATTATGCTAAATGTACCCAGAACTCTAAAAAAACATTCATTTTTCGAAAAGTGCGGGGGAACGTGAACCTAGCCCCTAATTTTGAAAAATCCAATTTTAGAGTATTTATACGCCGGAACTATTTCTAAAAGTTATCAGGAACTGTAGAACTATTCTAAAGGATGTCAGAACTTTAAAAAAAAATCGAAATTTTGAAAGTGGGGGGATAAGTTCACACGCATAGATTTATTCAGGATGATAAAAATTGGTGGTACAAATGGATCCGAACTACGACCCTGGGCATTTGTACCGAAATTTCCGTGTGAATAGCCCCCCCCCCCACCCGCTTCCGGTGCCTGGCCGAGCTATTTGTACCGGGATTTAAAATAAGGTGTCGTTATAAAATACAATTTGCCTTAAATATTAGAAAAAATTATTCAATAATATTATAATCATTCAAAGTAACATATAAAATATGTATGTCGACGCCTCCATTCAATATGAGACTATGTGCTGACAGCGCTCTGTATGAGACTATTCCCTATGCTTATACACAGCGCATAGTCTCATACACGGCGCTGTCAGCACATAGACTCATATTGAATGGAGGCGTCGATGTATGTATACCATTAAGCCATTTCCCTTTCAGGTTAGGCGTGACACTACCCGATTCGGGCAGTGTTTCTAGGTGGATAGTTTCTTGTAGTAAAATAACTACAAGTGTGGGCTCACCACACCCACGATGTGCCAACAGAACTCAGTTTTCTCGAATGGTCACCCATCCAAGTACCAACCGCGCCCAACGCTGCTTAACTTCAGTGATCTGACGAGAACTGGTTTTTTCAGCGTGGTATGGCTGTTGGCCCATGTTGGCCTACATATGATTTATTCAATTTATTTCTTTTTAATAATTTTTCATTACTTACTTAGTAAGAAAGCGAATGCCACTTTTGCCGTCATCCTGAAGACTTTGTTTGAAGAAAAATTGTTTCCAACAAAGTTTTTAAAAATAAAAACTCGTGAAATAACGAGGTTTGTCAAGAAACTCAATTATTTGTAGTATGATAGAATTTATTGTTATAATCGTCTTATATAGTATTTGCAAATGCACTGATATTCACATTGGTCACATTTTATTGGCTAGGAGGGCGTCCATAAATCACGTGGTTAGTTTTCGGCTAATTTTCGAACCCCACCCTGCTACGAATGATTTAAAGTACCACCCATTCCTTCCAAGTGCTTGATCGTAATATTTTTTCTGACCCCCGACCCCCCTTTAGGGTCACGTAATTTATGGATGACCACTCCCAGGCGGACAAATTATATATAGTTTATATATAGTTTGAAGTATTATATATAATATTCCTTTGTTTAATACAAAAAATGTATAAAACAAATAAATATTACATATAATACTTCACACTATGTATAAACTATACATAATTTTTCCACCTGGGCTAGCCAACAAAATATGACCAATGTCAGTGAATTGGCGCGAAGTTTCAGTCAAAATTACTTGCGATCTAGAAAATGAAAAAGCAAATAATTTTGTCGAAAAATTTAGCAAGATGCAAAAGGTATGAAGTTATAGAATGCCCTAAATTTTATTTATTTGACGAGAAGACATTTTTGGAACCGAAACTTTTTTTTATTCCATAAGTAATCATTTTTTTAACACGCGCAGTACAGAAAGCAGAATGGGAGAATCTTGAAGAATCTCAATTCAAATTTATTGAAATAATAGGGACAAATAAAAAAAATCTACTGAACAGGAAACGTAATTAAATTAAAGTAATGATTTACTTGTTGCAAGTACGCTCAGCTTAGTTTAATAAAAATTACTTTGTCAGAAGTAAATATGGGTCTAAATACGGACAAGCATATCATTTCCTTGATTCACTTGGCCAACGGCCATGCCACGCTGCAAAAACCAGTTCTCGTCAGATCACTGAAGTTAAGCAGCGTTGGGCGCGGTTAGTACTTGGATGGGTGACCATTCGAGAATACTGTGTGCTGTTGGCATATTATGGGTGTGGTAAGCCCAAACTTGTAGTTGTTTATAACTACAAGAAAACTATCCACCTAGAAACACTACCCGAATCGGGTAGTGTCACGCCTACCCTGAAAGGGAAATGGCTTAATGGTATACTTACATGCCCTTTTCAGTATATTAAAAAATGTATTTTGAATCTGCCTTTTTTTTCTGAATCCAAATTGAAATTTCGTGTAGGATGAAGGAACTTTTATAACATCATGCTTAAGAAAAAAAATAAAAAGCTAAATCAGAATAATACAAGGATTGTAATTCTGATCAAAAAGTCCTCAATAGCTGTTAATTTTAAATGGGTATAAGGAATTTCCCGATTCTAACTTGATCTTATACAACTTAATTTTATCCATCTATAATTATCCTAGCTTCAAATTAGAAGAATATAGAAGTATCATACATTAAAAATGTATGTGAAAAAGTACCCTGCAGACTTGACACACAAAATTTTTGACTCCTAAAAATGTAGACGATTGAGTGTTTTTACACAATATAATTTGTAAAATTGAAAATAAAAGAGAAATTTTTTTTAGAATCAAATCTGAACATTATTTTAAAAATTTATTTCGCAAACTCTATTTGCATTTTTCAGTTATCCCCTCAAAGGAATTTATACTAAAATTAACTTTAATGCGTTTTTAAAATATAAGTTTTCAGAAAATAACTTGAAGCATGAAGTTAACCCTAATTAATTTCGGAATATAGAAATAAATAATTTTGCTGGCATTTTCAAAAACTGGACGAGATTTACAATTATTGAATTTGAATTTAAAAATTTATATTTAATGTACACTCTTCAATTATTAAATTGGGAACATTAAAAAATTAGTATGAAATATTATGAAACTTTTAAATAGGCTACATGCGTCGCAATCATCACTTTGAAAAACACAGCAGACTTAAAAGTGATTACATCACAATGGAAAGTTTAAAATTATTTGGTTAGTTTATCAATTTTACATTACTTTATTTAATACTAAAATGCGATTGTGTTATCTTTTCCACATTATTGCAAAAATAACAAGGCATTATTGCGAAACTTGCAAATACGCTACGTCAATCGTCACCTCGGCTAAAACCCAGCGTTTAAAAACTACTTTGCTGTTGGAAGATTGATCATATTGTGCATTGTTTCGCTATAAATTTAACTTTTCAATTTTCTTATGGTACTTTCCACGTTTAAAATAGAAACCATTGTTTTTAGAAACGGTTAAAGGCAATTTCACAGACTTTCCTGAAACAAATAATCTTGTCTGTAGACTATTTATCGTATCCAGTGCGCTTTCGTGGAAAATTTGAATTCTTTATTTTCCCATTTCTTTTTGATTGTAACCATAAATATTGGCTATGGAAGATAGACTAACGAACTTGACCTATCCTTTTGGACCAGAAAACAGTGTACGAAAGGAAATTTTGCTTGGAAAATTACCGAGTTGTAAATCAGGAAAGAAAACTCGAAATAGCGATACAAATTTTGAAAATATGCAATAAGTTCTTTGATTTTTATCAGATACTCAGTGGTTTTATCGAGTCTCAGAAAATAAATTAAGGGTCAAAATTCGGAAATTCCAAAATTTGACTTTAAATTTGGAAAATTTGATTGAACTTGTATATTTTCATGAAAGCCAGAACGTGGGGACTTGTCAAGCCACCGAACACGAATTTGGGGACAAAATTAAAAAATTTAAGAAGTTGACTAAAATTTTTTAAATTTCATTAAATTTTTTGATTTCCATGAAAGTCATTACGAGGGGGTTTTCGAGTCTTAGAATATAAATCTGGGGCAAAAATTCATAAATTCAAAAATTTGAATTCAAATCTGGAAAATATCATTAAATTACATAGTATATTTCCACGAAAGTCTAAAGAGAGGGGTTTTCGAGTCTCAAAATACGGATTTTGCATAAAAATTCCAAAAGTTGACTCAAATTTTGAAAATGTTATTAAATTGTTAGATTTCTATGAAGTTCAGTCCGAAGGATTTTTTCGAGTCACAGAGCACGAATTTTGGGTCAAAATTAAAAAATTCAGAAAAGTAACATAAGTTTTGGAAATTCTATGTAATTGGTAAATTTCTATGAAAGTCCGTAAGAGTTAGGTTTTGGTGTAACACAATATGAATTTGAGCTTTAAATTCAAAAATTCAAAAAGTTCACATAAATTTTGAAAATTTTATTTATTTGGAAATTTGGTATTTAATAGAATTATTTTCTTCACTTGCGAATTTATAATTTTTTCAAGCATTTGTGGAATTTTTAAGCACAGAGATATACCAGTAAAAAAATCGACAATAATTCTATTACTTACTAAATTCCTAATTTTTGAAATTTTCTATAATTTCTGTAATTTCATCGATTTTTTCTAGTGTATTGGTATGCTGGAAAAGTTCACACCTGCTCAGAAAAATGTATGAATCACAAGTTATAGAGATAATTTCATTAAATACCAAAATCAAAATTTTTAAAATTCGATGTACATATTCCCAGTTTTGATTCCTGAATCATGCCTATTTTTTCCTAGTGCATTTTTGTCACTGGAAAATAGAGGTGAATTGAATAGGAATTACCTCTTAGAAAATAATTGAATAAAATCCGAAAAAAATTTGGAAAACTTTTTTAACTGCACTTTTCTAATTGTTTGAATTTAAACATTAAAAATGTGAAAATATACCTTTTTCAATGCTTATTGCAAGACCACCAGTCACTTTCTTACTTTTAGTCGCTTCTTTTGAAAGATTGAGGTATACAAATGTTTTTGGTTTAAAATTAAAATTTCTTTAAACGTTTTACTTATTTTTCACAATGGTAATTTATAACCTTTAAAATTGAATAATTTTAAGTTCAAGCATCAAAAAGCAGGCTAATTTCAAATTTATAGCGTTTGCATCTGATAACTGTTTTACAGTAGAAAGAAGTAAAAAGAAGCAAAATTATAAAATCGGATTTTTTTTATTTTGCTTTCGATTTCGTGAACATAAAAAGATCTGTTTAGCCTGAAAAATAGCTTACAAAATTGGAAATTTACTGAGGAAAATGATAAATATTTTTCCGCATACGATCATAAAATACAAAATGTATACACTATTACATTTTTCGTTGAGAATTATTCTTTCTTGATTGAAAATTCGACTGCTTAGTTGAAGGTTGAAGCTAAACAAAATTTTTTAATCTGTTTTTCGCACCCTAAGAAATATTATTCTATTTCAGTGAAGTGGATTCTTTGAAGTGATAAATATATATATTTAAATTAGGTCATTCATCCATGTTTTGATCAAGTAATTTCGATTTCTTTGTGTGAAAGAAATATTTTTTTGAAATAAATGATTATTATTCATCTAACTGAGAAATATATTTATTAGATGTTAAGATTTGAAATGATTACTGAGATTCAAGAACAGGTGGTTTAGGTATTATTTTATTGAAAGGAACACGTGTGTGTTTCTTTGATTTACGTATTGTTTTAAAGAATTAAAAGTGTTTGATAATTGTATATTGAAACATTTCAAATTACTTAGTTACAAATTGAAATTGTTTTTTAAGTTTTAGGATTAAAAATGAACGTCTTTGAATGAACGTACTTGAATTATTATTTCAGAAAGATCAAAATCGTATAAATTCTGATCAATTTGAAAGTAGGACTATTAAAAATTAGGAGAGCTTGCAATAATTCAACAATCGTTTAGCTTCAACAACCCTTTAAGAGGGTGCGTTTTTAAGTTTTATTTATTTTTCAATAATTTGTGATCCCACAAATTATTTCTTTTGGTGAGAAAATAAAAAACGATTTTTGTAAAAATTAATACATATATTTAGTGGTCACTCAATGTAAATGTTGTCCTATGTGCTTGTTTCCGAATAAATTGACTCTATTATTGTTTCTGATTTCGTTCTATAACTTCATGGATTGTGTTTTTCATAGAAAAATATTGAACTCTGATTCTGTTCACATTTATATTATTTTTACAATATCTTTTAAAGGTCAAACTATGCAAGATACAAAAAAAGATGAGATGAAAAAAATTGTGCACCCAAAAAAGATCTACCAATTTTTCCTCAATCACTTTTTGATAGGATGCGTAGTTTTTGTTTTATTCGTGAAAACGACATGAAAAATAAAAAAAATTAAATTTTTGGACAAATGACACAAGCTATGAGAGAAAATGAATAGATAGAAGTTGCTCATCCAAAAATCAGCTGCAAATTTGTCATCAATAATTTTTTTATATGACGCCTAGTTTTTGTTTTAATCGTAAAAAATAACATCAGAAATAAAAAAATTAAATGTTTTTTGGAAAACGACGTAAGGAAAGAAAAAAAATTAATAAGCAAACTTGTTCGCTCAAAGAGGATCTACAAATTTGTTATTTATAATTTTTAAAAAGATCGAGCAGATTTTTTTTTAATCGTAAAAAATATGAATAAAAATAATAAATTTTTGGAAAAACTACACAAGAGACGAAAAATATGAGAATGCAAATCTAGTTCGACCAAAAAATATCGTTTTTGGGGGTCCTGCTGAAAATTCTTATCTGGTCTATAATTCGTGGGATTGAAAAAGAAGATTTTTGACGTTTTTATATTTTCAAATATCTTCAATCAAACTTGTCATTTTCAACATTCTAGGTGTGCATATAGTAAGGGTGGTTTGTAGGGGCCATGCTGAACATTCTTACCCAATCTATAATACGTGGGATAAAAAAGAAGATTTTTGACATGTTTATATTTTCAAATATCGCAATCAAAATGGTATCAGGCAGGTCTGAATAATCGGTGATATGTAAGGGTAGTTAACGCTTTAAAAAAATTATATGCGAAAATTCTTTCCGCCAGAGTATTTTTTTTTGCCCTACTAATTAATTCGAGCAAAAAAAGATTTGCAAAATAATTTTTGATTTCGTTCATATGAACGTTCGTAACTTCTGGTACGTACTTATTCATACTTATTTGCATAAAATGTTAGTGATAAATTAGCATCATAATTTTATTGATATAATTTGCAAGTTAATTTCACATGAAATTTGTTGATCTCAGAATTTTTCGTGTATGGTAGATTCATAATTTGTACACTGGAAAAAATAGGTGGATCCTGGGAAATGCGATTACATTTGGTTTCATTTCTTTTTACCAAGGATCCCTTTACTTCAGTTAAGTGAATATCGTTTAGAAGCAAAAAAGACGTATTTCGACTCAAATAAATAATTTTTTGGTGATATTTCATTATTAAAAATATTTGTTCGTCTGGAAAAATGTCAATGTCAATGTAATGTTAATATTGAGTCAAAGAAATGATTTCTTGGAAGCTAAGAACATATTTTCGTTGAATTTGTTTTTGGCACCCTAAGAAATATTTTTTCATTTCAGCGAAGGCGATTATTTTAAAAGCTATAAATATGTCTCCAAATTAAGAAATCCATACATGATTTTATCAAGCAATTTAGACTTCTTTGTGGGGAAGGAATATTTTTTCAAGGTAAATAATTAATCATCTAACTAAAAAAAAATATTTATCAGGTGCTAAGAGTTTACAAGATTACTGAAAGTAAATAACAGGTCGTTTAAGTATTATGAAAGCATTTTCTGGATGTAAGATCCCTTGCGTAAGATATTACTAATTAGGTTGAAGACTTTTTTTATCTCTTTCGTTGAAACCTCGCTTTCAGCAGAAAAAAGGGGGGTAGGGATATCTGACGTTATATTTTTAGGGGAGGGGGGGGTGGAGGGTTCTTCAAAATACCCTGTAAAATGCTTACGCAATACTTGCACGACCCTTAATTATACAAATTTAAAAACAAATGAATTAAATATTGATCTATTTCATAGGGAGAAATCGTGGTTCGAATAAACAGTCTGCAATTAATTCGAAAAAATATTTTTTTTGGAATACGTACATTTTGCATCTTTGATTTTAAATTAATGTTTAAATTTGAAGTCCTTAAAATAAAATTTATTAAGTTTGGAAAGCCTGCTACATAGTATGATAAATTGTAACATAGGGGTCATAGCTACGTCACATTAGCAGAGGGGGGAGGGATTAACCGATTGTGTGAGAATTTGTGACATAGAGGGGTGGGTATAAATGTGAAAAACAATATTTTGAAATGCTTCAAAAAGTGACAATTAGTGATCTTATTTGACGAGATACAGATTTTACACTCTTTCCCCTATTCCTCCGTTTTCCCCTTTTTGAAAGAATTCCTATTTTTTCCCTAGTTTTCAAGAAACTTAACTGTTTCTCGTTTTTCCCCTTAAATGCGAACTAACTTAATAAAACTCTTTCAGTTAAAAATTCTACTATTTGGTTAAAGATTGAAATATTTATTCGAAAATTCGTTTTTTTTTTCTAGTTGAAAATTAATTTGCTTATATGAAAATTTAACTAATCCATTTCTGACTGCAAATTGATCGTTTTTAGTTTAAAATTTAACTATTAAATTTTGGATTGCGAATTCATCTTTTTTGGTTGAAAATTAAACTACGTAGCTGAAAGTAGAACTACTTTGTTAAAAATTGATTTTATTGTTTGAATATCGAACTATTATTTTCTTGAAAATATGTTTCTTAAGTTGAAAATTCAACTGTTTTGTAGAAAATTCGTCGTTTCAGGTTTAAAAATTCAACTGTTGCAAATTCATCTTTTCAGTTGAAATCAATTGCTTTTTTTAAAAAATTAAAATCTTTTTTGGTTCAGATATCAACTATTTCATTTTTTGTTGAGAATTTTTTGGTTAAAAATTAATTTTTTTTCTATGGAAATTTAACTATTATATTTTTGCATTTTTTGATGTTATGGTTTCTGGCCAAGTAAATGTCGTAAAGAATTAACATAAAATTATTTATTATACAATATAATTTTTACATTTTAACTTTTTTAATGCAAATTCATATTTTTGGATTGAAAATTCAACTGCTTTATAGATGATTCCTATTTTTGCTTAAAAATTCAACTGAATTGTCGAAAATTCGTATTTTTAGTTGAATTCAATTTTTTTTTATTTAAAATTAAGATCTTTTCTAGTTCAAATATCAACTATTACATTTTTTGTTAAGGATTATTCCCTCTCGATTGGTAATTCAACTACTTGGTTGAAGGTTGAACTTCTTTGATCATTTTTTTTGCTGAAGAATCATAAATTTAGTTGATAGTTCAACTATTTTGTTAACAATTTAATTATTTTATTACAAATTCAACTATCTTATTGAAAATTTAATTATTTTGTTGAAAATTCAGCTGCTTTTTTAACATTCGTCTTTTTGGCGTGATAGTTCGACAATTTATTTGAAAATTCAACGATTTTGGTTGAAAATTCAACTATTAAGTTAAAAATTCAACTATTTTGTTGAAAATTCATCCTTTTTGCTTGAAAGTTCAATACATATTTAATTTTTATTTCTTGAAGACTAGAATTCAGAAGAGTTTTCAATATGAAGAAAATCTTTATATCCAATCCCTGAGCTTGAATTTATTACATTGATTGTAAACTTTTGAATTAAAAAGCCATTTTTTAAAATACATTGTTTGGAGGCCAGAATAATTGAAATTGCTATAGTGGAGTTAGTTAGGGAAGAAGCATAAAAAATTGCGTCATGTAGTTTCTGAACAGGTCCTTAATAATTTCCTAATGATCTATTTAATATTTTGCACATATGTATGTATTACAAATTATTTTTGCCTAGAACACAAGAAATTGCACGCGCACGGATAATGACATTGCAATAATAATTAATAATAAATAGAAAATAATAAATTAGTATTATCTATTTTCGACCAAATCTCTTGCTTTTTATCATTGAAATTGTCCATTTTATAACTCATAGATCATTCATATTATTATATATCAATTAATTCTAGTTAGCAGAATAAAATTAGTTTATGTAATATCAATATACTAATGGGCCCAAGTGGGGAACCATACATAACAATTTTTTGAGGCTCTTCACTTGGGGTGATCGCTAGAGAGATTGATCAGCAACCTGGGTCGGAGCAGTGTTGCGGAATAAACGTGTCGTTTAAATAAATAACACGAGAATTCCAGATCAATCTAAAATATTTATACCTAACACCTATATACCTTATACCTATCACCTATATACCTTATACCTATATTCCTACATACCTTACACCTATATACCTATTCAACTTATACCTATCTACTCTATACCTATACACCCATATAAACACTACTATTATCCAATCGAGCAAGTCACGCCTACCCCGAAAGGCTTAATGGTATAATAATAATAATAATAATGTTACATGTGACATTACATAAAATAAAAATGCAAAATAGGTTCCAATTACTTTCGTAATATATTCTAATTTTTGAAATATCTCATATATAGAGTGTATGTAATTTAGGGTGGTCCAAAACTTCGATTTTTGGTGATCGCCCCCCCCCCCCCCCCAATTTGTTTGTTTTCCGGAAAAATAAAATCCTTAATTTTTTTTTCAATGTTAACCCGTGCCCCCCGGGATCTTTAAATTAACATGGGTTTTTAAATGGGAAAAGCTCGGTTTGCAAAAAAATGGAAAAAAGAGACTTTTAATTTTGACCTCCCAACCCCTTTTACTGTGTTCGGAAAATGCCCCAAAAAATGCCAAATAGCAATTTTCTATCAAAATCATGCTAAAGACGGTATTTTTTGAAATTTTTCAACATGAATAATTGTTAATAGATAAGTAAAGAGATTGCAAGTTTTTAAAACATAATTGTGAATTGTTTAAACAATTACTATTTGTGTAAACAATTTTTTTCCCCTATAAGTCTTGAAAATTTATTATCTTTCGGGATGAATTATATAAAGTTGATGAATGTTAAAAGTAGTACTTCTTGTTTAACATACATATTTGGTCATTATTTAAACAGATTTCATTTGTTTAAACAATTTTTCCCCTTAAAATCATAAAAATTTATTATTTTCTGGAATTATGGATGACACAATTAACGAATGTTGAAAGTAATATATTTGTTAAGGATATTTTATAATTATTTTAAAAGTATTCATTTGTTTAAACAATCCCCCCCCCCTGTAAAGCGTCTTAAGTTATTATTTCCTGCAATTAAAGACACAATTAACGAATGTCAAGAGTAATATTCTTTGTTTAAGGTTTTTCGTAATTATTTAAACAATTAATAATTGTCGTTTACTATTCAGTATTTTCTTATCTCAGAATGTATACCTATATTGTTTAAATAATTAAATTCAATTGCGCTAAGAAAAGCATAGTTTCTTTTTTTTTTCATTAAAATTACTTTTCTGTTGTGTTTCATTTATACATACTTTATTTTTTCCATTAATCTACGGGGGTGATTTTAAGAAAAAAAGGACTATTCTTTACTTAGAGCAATTTAATTTAATTGTTTGAACAAATTTTTATTATTTTTTATACAATATAGTACACGTTTTAAGATAATGAAATACTAAATAATAAGCGACATAGTGTAAAAGATTCGAAAAAACTAGACTTTTATCCACCTTCCCTGTGAATAGGCGCAAGTGAATGATTATTAATTCTTTGAATAATTTCAAAATATTTTAAACAACAAAATTTGAATTTTTTTAAATTTAATCAATTAATTATTAATTTAGTCTTTAAATTCGTTAATTGTGTCATTAATTGCAGAAAATAATAACTTTTTACGATTTACAGGGAAGAAAATTGACTAAAAAATTGCTCAATATACTTAAGAAAAAATATTACTCTTAACATCTTTTAATTGTGTCATTAATTCCAGAAAATAGCTTTTCACGCTTAAAAAGGGAAGCAATTCTTTAAACAAATCGAAACTGTTTAAATAATTACCAAATATCCTTACAAAATATATTACTTTCAACATTCGTTAATTGCGTTATCAATTCCAGAAAATAGTAACTTTTTTACGATTTTAAGGGAAAAAAATTGTTTAAACAAATGGAAATTGTTTAAATATTGACCAAATATGTTAAACAAGAAGAAATACTCTTGGCATTCATCAACTGACTTACAGAGGTGGGAAATGGCTTACACAAATAATAATTGTTTAAACAATCCGAAATAATAAAAAATACTTGAAAACTTGTCACTTATCGTTTCAAAATAATTCATGTGGAAAAAATCCGAAAAAATGGCTTTAGCATGAATGTGATAGAAAACTGCTTTTTCGCATTTTCTGGGACATATTCCGGGCACAATAAAAGGGTATGGGGGGTTCAAAATTAAAAGGTATTGGGTGGAAATTATTCCTTGAAAATTCTTTAAGAAGTGACTATACTTTAATTCACAAAAAGTTTATAACAATACTTCTTTTTCCCATTTTTTCGAAAATCGAGCTTTTCCAATTTAAAACCTCGCATATTGATTTCAAAGATATATATGTCTGTATGTATAATATAGAGTGGAAGAAGGAAGATTGTTGATCTCAGAATTTTTCATATATGCTAAATTAATTATTCGTACACTAAAAAAAATTGTGGATTTACCCAGCCGAAAAATTTATACATAGTGGGAGATATTATGTAGAATTTTCAATGTATAAAACAAATGGAAATTATAAATAATATTTTCCACTATGTATAACTTTTCCGCCTGGACAGAGAAATGTAATTCTTTGGTTTCTTTTCTTTTTACCAAGGATTTTCTTACGTCAGTTAAGGAAATATTATTTGGAAGCAACAATGTCATAATACGACTAAAAAAAATCATCTCTTTGGTGATATCGCATGAACACAAATACTTCTTCGATTTAACAAATATGAAAATTATTAAGTCAAAGAAATAATTTCTTAGAAGCTAAAAAAATTGTAATCTGTTTTTCGGCCACTAAAAAATATTATTCCATTTCAGCGAGGTCGATTTTTTAAGTGATAGATACGTATATTTAAATTAGGTCATTCATCCATGTTTTAATCAAGTAATTTAGATTTCTTTGTATGAAAGGAATATTTTTTCAAGATAAATGTTTATTCATCCAACTGAAAAAAATATTTATCTGATGCTAACAATAAGAGTTGACACAATTACTGAAACTCAAGAACAGGTGGTTTAACTATTATTTTATTATTGAAAGGAGTACGCGTGTATTTCTTTGAATTATGTATTGTTTTATGGCTTTTGGCATATTTGTTTTTCTCTGTTAATGTTTTAACGATAACTCGCAAACTTTAGGTGTGACCACCTGGTGACCACGAAATGTGGAGGAATTTTTGTCCCAAATGATAGCTACAATCAAGTAAATATCATCATATATCATGATGTAACAAAAGAAAAGTTTCAAATACATGGTGGGATTTAGTTGATATAATTCGATGGCATATTGATATATAACTCCAAAAGAAATTTTCATCTTCAATAATTTTTTAATTAATTTTTATTACCCTAAAAGTTAAAAAAGTAATAAAATAATTAGAGCAAATAATTTAATTCATTTTCTTCATTTTTTCATTTATAACGGGGCATATGTATATATCTAGAAATTTTCAATTGAAGTTTGAATGCACGATCTTTAATAAAATAAGCTTGTGCTTATGCAAACTTTTGCATGCTTTTTATATCTAAAAACTGTAGCAAAAATTAGAAGATTGTAAAATAGAGTATTCAAATAAAGTTAATTAAAACAGATTCATGTTTATTCAATAAAATCTGTATTTCGTTGAATCCAAAAAAATGGGCTTTAAAATTATGTCTCGCCATTTTGAACATTATGGATATATTTACATAGTTTATTTAGAGAAGCAGACGCGCTCGCGGTAAACAAATAGTCAAAGTTAAAATTTAAGTAATATTACAGGGGAGGAACCAACCTGTACATTTTTTTCAAATATTAAGAATATCAATTATTTTATATTCTAGTTTTTTTAAATGATTTTTGAAAAATCTTAATAGTTACGTTTTGTGTAGCTTTTAGTGTAAATTCGTTACTATTTTAAAAAGTAACGTGTAACGTAACTTAGTTACGATTTTTGCAGTAACTTGGAATTTTGATTTTAGTTACTTTGTGTTTTTGAATAATGAATAATGAAATTAATATTTGCCTTTTTTGATTCAATTCAACTGTGATTGATTTCAAATTAAAATTTTTTTGGTTGAAATAATATCAGCTATTACATATTTCGTAGAGAATTCACCAATTTTGCTTGATTAACATGTTGGACAATCTGTTGCCAAAAGACTGAAGAAGACACAAAGGAAAATGCAGGAGAATGCTAACACGAGCCAGACGGGGACTCAAACCGACGAAGCCGTGGAAACTTCCACTCCCCAGCACAGGAAACGAGAGAGGGAGGCCATTTTGAGCCCTGTTGAAGCAAGTGAAAGGAGACCGGCGATCAAAAAGGCGAAGACCCGCACCGCGGCTGCGAAAGCTACGTCAACGCCTGAAAAGGGAGCAGAATGTGCTGCGGCGTCAGCAAGGACAACGAGCGGAAAGAAGACGACTCGGAGAAGAGATCAACCCGGGGCGGTTCTCATCAAACCACTATGCCGAGGTCCTCAAGGACCTCAAACAGAAGGTGAAGCCTGATGACCTTGGCGTAAAAATCAAGGGAGTCAGGCAAACAAGAAACGGAGAGGTCCTTGTGGAGCTCGGACCTAAAACAAAGGGCAAAGCCAATTTTCGGCTGCCATACAGAAGGCGGTTGGCGAAGGAGGTAGCGTGCGCGAGCTCGTCCCTCGCATTGAGATCGAGATCTTGGACCTCGATCCAACCAGTGACGCCGAAGAAGTCGAAGCGACCGTAAGAAGCCACTTCGGTAATCAATGTGTTGGAGAGGTGAAGGTCATCCTCACGAAAAGACCCTTTAGAGGCAATCTGAAGGCTTTCGTGGAGCTGCCAGAAGAATTGGCCGCGATGTTGGTACGCACAGGACACCTGAAGGTGTGGTGGGTGTCCTGTCGTGTACACAAGAAAACGGAAAAGGTTCGGTGCTACCGCTGCCTAGGCTTCGGCCATAGGGCAGCCGATTGCGATGGCCCAGATCGTACAAAAGCCTTCTGGAGATGTGGCAAGGAGGGCCATAGGGCTGCGGCGTGCGAAAGTACGTCGCAGTGCAACCTCTGCGCCACAAACGAAGATAAGCCCCGGACAGACCATCAGCCCGGGACAATGAGGTGTAGGGCGTTCCGAGAGGCAACCTCGTTGAGGAAACCTCAAGGACGCGCTACCTAACAGAACACACCCAACCAGGATGCCGAAGGCCGACGAGCCCGTTGTGTGGTACCACCACACTACTGAGGACGATGCGTGCATTCTGGTTGGATGATAATCTGAAGGATGCCAAGCTGACACTCAAAAGCGGAAGCCGAAGCACGGCTTACTGGCCTTACCCCCATTTGTTTTTTTAGGTTGAGTCCCACACTCAGTGCGTAAATGCATTCTCACCTCCTCTATAATGAAAAAAAACTCCAGCTCCTCCACCTACTACAGCTCCTCCACCTATTTCAGATTTTCCACCTCCTCCAATTCCTCCAGCTA
>CAKNYM010041069.1:21161-58822 GCA_932195095.1 Andricus curvator
ATTTTCCACCTCCTCCAATTCCTCCAGCTACTCCAGCTTCTCCACCTCCTTCAGATTTTCCTCCTCCACCTACTCCAGCTTCTTCGCCTACTCCAGCTCCTCCACCTCCTCCAATTCCTCCAGCTACTCCAGCTTCTCCGCCTACTCCAGCTCCTCCACCTCCTTCAGCTTTGCCACCTCCAACTACTCCACCTACTCCAGCTCCTCTACCTCCTTAAGTTTTTTCACCTCCTCCACCTATTCCAGCTCCTCCACTCACTCCAGCTCCTATACCTACTCCAGCTTTTCACCTCCTCCAACTCCTCCACCTACTTTAGCTCCTCCACCTACTCCAGCAAAATAAAATAAAGCAATTCAGAAACAAATGAAAAAAATAAATTGTTTTAGGTTCATAGGTTTTGGGTTTATGGGTTTTGGTTCTGCTTTCCGGCCGAACTTTTTTTCAGTAAGGTTATATTCACGAAAGCGGCAAAGTACTCAACTTCTTGAACGATATCTCCAAGAAAAAGAAGATATCTGAAAAATTCAAATAGGTTTTTGAAGGGTAAGAGAGGTACTTTCAGTCAAGTTTTAACAATTTTAATTCAGAGAGGCAATAAAGTATCTTTTACGTAAAAAAGCTATCAAATTAAAATAAACTTCATTATTGACCCTCAAGTTCACTTTTATTGAAAGCAAATCATTTTCACAATGCAATTTTCTATGAAAAATTAGAAAAATATACAACCGAAAAAAAATTTGAAAATTGATAACTGAACTCTAGAAAAGTAGCGCATGAGGACCCTGCATATGTATAATTAATTTCGAATCCATTGATCCATTGTATTTTAAAGATTGCTTGTAAAAAATTCTTATTTTTCTTAACTTTGCTAAAAAGTAAGGTTTTTAAATTGGAGACAGGCTACGCCACGTTTACAATTTCACAATATGACCTTCTTATTGTTTCAGTAAAGTTAAAAATGTTACACCGTTGCGTTACTTCATTAAACATTTCTATTTTTAAATTTTTCCATTTCTATTAACTGTTTGAATTACTGTTACTGCTGAATTAGGAAATATCTCGACTAATCGAACGAATAATTTTCTAGTAATCTTTCTTGGCTCCTTTTTAAGTTTAAATTTGCTATGGAAAATAAGGAAAATATACAACCGAAAAAAAGTTTAAAATCGAAAACAAACCTCTGTGGAAAAGTAGCGCACTGGACCCTGAATATGCATAACTAATTTATAGCCCATATTGATACATTATAATTTTAGGATTCATTGCAAATTATATACAGTCCCAAATAATTGTTTTTTACTAACCAATTAGTTTTCCACCATTGAATTAGGATATGTCTCGACTACTTGAATTAGAAATTTTGTACTAATTTTTAGTGGCTCACATTTGGCTAATCGAATATGTAAAATTTTATTGTTAACTAGTTAAATCTTACCAATTTTGATTCAGAGTGAAAAAATACTTGAAAATAAAATATACTTCTTCAAGCACTAAATGTGATACTTGTTCCCTTTGTGCTTGATTAGAAAATAGGTTTTTTGAAATTTTTTTTCTTAATCTCTGGTACAGAATAAAACTTTTCAGTTTCGTGACATTTTCTCGTATGGCGAGCCATTATTTATGCACAGCCTTATAAACAATACATTGTTTCATAAATATCCGCTCCCTTACAAGACCCAATTTTCAAAGTACCAAAAAATATTTTGTCGCAATAATAAGCGATTTTTTAAAAATATTTCACTCATCGCCTATTGTGTTAAAACTTATTAATATTACGCGAACCCTCAAAAGTACATATTAAGCACACTGGAGTAATGATAATAAAATAAACGTAAAAAGTCCAGCCGTATCTCGCCGAGGTGACTGCAAAGAGCTTTATTTTTTCAAGTTCTGTTACCAAATTATAAATATATATCATAAAATCCTTATAAACAAACGCAAACATGGTGGGAAACATAAAATAATTATTCTCTCTCAACATTTTTTTGCATGAAGACGTAATGTTAAACAATCATTTGTTTGACCCTATATCAAAGATAGAATTTGTTTGTTTCAAATAAAATTTGTTTGAGTTAAACAATGCTGTGTTTCAATCAAACAAACATTTGTTTCAACCGATATAAAAGATTATTTTTATTTTTATAATAACAATATTTATTCATCTTCATTTGCGTTTATTCATGACCACGGGAGTCATTTCCAACTTCGTTTGAAGGTTTCGCACATGAACAATAGAAAGATGCAAATATTTATCATATATACATATAATATATCATTTTTTATCAGTATCTGCTAGGTTTTGTTGGTTTTCATGATACTGTCGAATGGAAAAAATGTTCCAAATAGAAATTCTGTTTGTTTCGGTTCGTATATACCATGACTGTGAATAATTTGGAATTCCAAGTACAACTTGAGCTGGTTTCTGATTGGATTTTCAAAAACCCTTTTTCCGATGGCACACGAAGTTGGATTTCCAAGCATAATCTGATTTTGAGTCCAAAATATAATTTTGCCAATGGCGCACAAAGTCCCATTGCAGCTAGTATCTATTTGGTTGTTCCAATACTGTTACATACTGGGACTTCCAAAAACAACCTGAATTGGATTCTGTTTGAATTTACAAATCGAATTTTTCCATACATGTTCTCAAAGAGTTTTTTTACTTTTATCAAAACTTCCAGTTTGAATTGCTCATTCCTAAAGTATCCAAACATTACCATTCTCTTTATTTCTTTTTCTTTTTAAATTTTTAAATCTTTTTAAATTTTAAATTTTTTCTTTATAAATTCTGTAACTTTGAACCAATATTTTAATATGAAACATTTTTTAATTCAAGTATTCAAATGTAAACTACCAATTCAAGTAGATCTCTTTTGAATTCGATGCATCCGAACTAAAAATTTAAAAGATTTATAATTCTAAATTCTAAATAATAATGAATATATATGAGTCATAGCCAAAATGTTGTGAAATTTGGGCTGTGACTTTTTTTGAATGGGGCTTTAAAAAACCAACTGGAATATTTTTTCAATAGTAACGAGGCTTCAATTTTTATAACGTCTGCATTATTGGTATTATAATATAGTAAATTAGTAAATCAAAAAAGTAAATTCTATCTAAAATTGAATTAATTGAACGAATTTTATTTACAAACAAAATTACAAAAAAAACATGAAATCCTGCGAAAACATCTGCCATGCAAAAAATCTACGAATTACAATCACATGAATTTTTAAAATAAAATTTGGCTAAGTAATTTTAAGAAAATTCATATCAAAATATACTAGGATGTGTTTTTTCTAGGATTTTTTTGGTGGGATCTGACCTTCAAAAAATAATTGGATAGGCCCTGAGTTAATGATCGTGGGCGGGAGGAGGGAGGACTTTTAAAAATATCATATATAGAAAACAGTTTCATTTTCCTCTTTCATTATTATTACTACTATATCAATAATAATATGCAGTACCTAAAATTTTTGAAATACTTGGAAGTTCTATCAAACACCTAAATCTTGAGAAATCCTGTTAAATTTCTTCAAATCTTTGGGAACTCTAGAAAATTCTTTGACACCCAATTAAATTTTTGAAATCTCTTAAACGTTTTGTAAATCCTTTATATCTCTTAAACTTAAAATCTTTAGAAATCTTTAAAATCCCTTAAAATTTTACAAATCTTTTGAAATTATCTGGAATCTGTTAAAATAGCTTAAAATCTTTTTAAACTTTTTAAATCTAGGAATTACTTCAAATTTATTTAATTTGATTTATTCTTTCAAGTTTTCTAGGAATCCCTTAAAAATTAGCTTAAAATCATTGGAAATCGTACCAAAATCTTGAAAATCCCTTAGAATTTTCGAAATCTTTTGAAAATCTTTGAAATTTGTTCAAATAGCTTAAAATCGTTTAAAACTTCACAAATATATACATTTCTTTACATTCATTTAATTTCATTTATTTTTCAAAGTTCTCTAGAAATCCGTTAAAATCGAGCTTTAAATTTTTGGAAATTATAAAAAAATCTTTAAGATCTTTAAGATCATTGTAAATCATACAGAAATCTTTAAAATTTTCAAAATCTCTTAAAATCCTTTGGAATCTTTTAAAATAACTGAAAATCTTGTAAATCCTTTGAAATTTAGTAAGTAGTAGTTACATTTTCTAATTGAACCCAAATTAAGTCCCTTTTCGGGTCTTTGCTATAAAAAACTATTACTTTAATGAGTCGATAAAAAATTATAAAAACGTTTTTCGAGTGTCGGAAGACAAACAAATTTTAGATTATCAAAATACCATCAAATTTGGGTAAAACTGACTGTAACACTGCGCTGCCGAGCCTAGTACTTACATTTTCTAATTGAACTAAAATTGAATCGTTTTTCTGATCTTCGGATATCAAAATCTATTACTACAGTGAGGCAGTTTCTTTATACAAATTTTTTTTAATACATAAAATACTACTTTCTACTGATAATTGAATTTTTATGTAAATTGGATTTTTATGTAAATTATTTCAACATTTTATTATTGTTTTTAGCAATTTTCTCTTAGAATAGTTATAAAGTCACGATTTTTTCTGATTTTTTCAACTTATTTTTAACTTTTGAATTGAATTCAGGTGATAATTGATTCAAGTTAACAAACATAATAGTTTAAACAATACAGTATAATTTTTAATCATATTTTTCTTTGAATAATAATAAAAAGTTGTGGTTTTTCTGAAATATTCAACATTTTGTCCACTTAATTAATGCAATTTAACAAAACTAATTGTTCAAACAAATTATTATTTTTTATAACCATATTTTTCTATAGTAACGATAGTTGCGGTGTTTTTCCTGAAATGTTCAACTTTTTGTCCACTGTTCACTTAGTGAGGTTTCAGTAAGTTAATGCAATTTTACAAACATTATTGTTTAAACAATTTATTATTGTTTATAATTATCTTCTTTTAGATAATTGCTAGAAAGTTGCGGCTTTTTCTGAAATTTTTTACTTTGCATTGGCTTTTTAGTTATGAATAAATAATAAATATACATCGATAGAAAGTATTTTCTCCGGGACAGGGAGGGGGGCACTGACAATAAAATATGTACAACTGTAAATTTTTCTTTTACGCTTTGCAATAAACTTCGTGTTGTAATTGAAAACAAAATTTGTACAAGTCATTCACAGACCTACTCCTTCTACCTACTCCTAATCATTCCATTCTTTGTCCTTACCTCTAGTCACTCTAGTGTAAGATAGACTTTTTATTTAAATTATTTTTTGTTCAATTGGCAAAAGACTAAAAATAATACTCTTTGAAAAAAATATAGTACTATATAAAAAATTATTCTTGTTGATGTTCATTTATTATTTGTTCATAACTAAAAAGTCAAAACAAAACTGAAGATTCCAGAAAAAAGCACAACTGCCTAGAATTACTCTAAGTGAAGATAGTTATAAACAATAATCAATTGTTTAAATAATTATGTGTATCATCTTGCATTAATTATTACCTGACTAAGTGAAAAGCGCACAAAAAGTAAAAAATTTCAGAAAAAACCTCAACCATCTAGCATTAATATAGGAGAAGATAGAAAAAATAATCATTTGTTCAAATAATTAGGTTTAATGAATTGCATTAACTATTACCTCACACTAATTGAAAAGTGGATAAAAAGGGGAAAATTATAGAAAAAGCTGCAACTTTCAGGCATTATTCTAGGGGAATAACGTGATAAGTAATAATTAATTGTTTAGGCAATTATTTATGTTAAATTTATTTCATTATTGTTTCGCTCTAACTGAGAAGTTGATAATAAGTTGACAAATTCGGGAAAAAACTACGTCTTTCCAACTCTATTCTGAGAGAAAAATTATAAAAACAAAAATAAATTGTTTAAACATATCAACATCTAATTATCAGTAGAAAGTAGTATTTTATGTATTATAAACAATCTTTATTTAAGAAACCGCAAAAAAATCATAATTAGCGCCAAAAACTTGCAAAACCCAATTCTCTACTCATGCATTATTCTAAGAGAATATTGTGATCAATAATAATCAATTGTTTAAAAAAACAATTATAAATTGTTTGAACATATAAACATCTAATTATCTGACGAAAGTAGTATTTGATGTATCATAAACAATTTGAATTTTAATAACCGCAAAAAATCATAATGAGCGTCAAAAACTTGCAAAATCCAATTTTTCACTTATGTGGTTTTTTGGGACCCTATAAAACAGACTTATGGGGTTGATATTTAAAAAATAAGTTTTGATTCATATTGTATGCCTGATTGTGAAAAGTCATTTCTTTATGTGAAATACGTGTTAAACTTCATGGGACTTGCGGAACCTCTGAATATAATTTTTTCAAAAAAAAATGTATATATTATTATGTGGATTCGAACAAATTTCCGGGCTATATGCATGAAAATTGAAAAAAAATTAGTCCATCCTAATGCTCACCGAATTTCGGTGAACATAGACTATCTACAATTCTATTTGAATGGTTCTTATTAAAACAGTTTCTTCATGACACACATTTTTAATTAACTAATTAAATAATATCTAGACAATGATGCAGATTGGGAAATAAAACACATTGTTTATCAAAACATGTATAACGATTTATTGAGGATCTATCCAAGCATGTTAAAATTCACGAAATGCAGGTACCTACCTAGCTATATGCACTAGTGTTACAATTAGACGCGCGATACTCATAAAATTGTTCCGTTTATTAATTTATTTTGAAATCGAGCTGCACATAGAACTGAATTCGAAAGCTCGTTCCTAAGACATTTTTTTTTTAAATTAAATACTCGCTTTCTTTCATCTAAAGTTCCTGTAAAAAATGTCACTCTTGAAAAGTAAAACTTGTTTTATATTTGAATAATCATTTTTCATTCAATTATTAAATAAATAATAATTGAAATGAAATGGTACAGATTATCTTGCTTCTCGAATTATTTTTATATAATATAATATTTATAAGTTATACGCTTTTTCATACAGTGAGTGATTATATATTACACTTATGTCACTACTAATTAAACGCAGTATATTTCACAGAATAAAACAAGAAACTTGATATTCTGTACCACCTGACAATGTAAGATCCTCAAGAAACGATTTTTTTTACAGGAATTTAAATTTGGAAATCGTACTCGTTGATTATATGTTGATAAATCTGGATTAAACCATTAATGATATTATTTTGATTGCCAGTCTTCAATGTTCTATTACGGGGTGTTATCGGATTTTATTGACACTACTTTTGAGGGAATTTTTGGCTTTTACATTCACCTGGTACGTTTTACAAATTTTTCTCTACATTTTCTTCCTGGCAATTTTTTCCCTTTCTTTTTTAACAACTCAAATTATTATCTACCTGATTTTTGGTCTTTTTGATCATTAGATTCTTCGCAGCATTATTTCGAAGAGCGTTTGATTCATTCACTTGTGGTATTTTTTCGGTTTGTACGATTTCATATTCGACCACGAAAGAAAATTAATAATCTCAAGAGGAAAAATCATAAAATGTATATCGGAAGTGTAAAACGCGCCAGGAGTCGATTACAGAAAAGATTCATGATTTTGAATAATTAATTGAACTTTCGAACTTCAACTCAGAAATCGGTTTCAAACACCCAATAGTACCACATCTACGACATGTGCACGACATTTTTAAAATCGATTGCAATCCAATCGCTTCATTACTCGAGAGTATATTTTAAATTAAATTATATAAAGTCTTTTAAACGTGAAAATTTAGATCTTGAACATATTACAAATTGTTTTAAATTCTCCCCCGATAAATGAAACGATCTTTATAAATCGACGTACAAGTCCTACGTAAAAGTGAAAGACATGATTGAATCTACAAATCGAAGAATCGGATTTCAAGCTTCAGCAAATTCAATTAAAATTAACCAGATATTTCAAACTTTGAAGTTTCCATTATTTACAGATCTCGTGTGAAGACAAAGAATTTTCAGAAACTCGGAATCGATTTTTCGAATCAACTATACATCGTACACATAGTAAGGGTGATACAAAATCTATATCAGTAAATCCGATCGAAACCGACACATAGAGTAAATTGAGTTAGTCATACAATAGTGTTAATTATTATATTCGATATATTTATATATATTATATATAATATATTTCTTTCTTGTTGAATTACGACCATTAGAATAGGCATCGAGAAAACTTATTTTACAATTGACTATTTACATTGAGTACATTTTTGCCTTCTATCTTGGCCTTAGTCTTTATACCTGATTTTGCCTTCTTTATTACGAAAAGTTGTTGTCAAATTCCGAAATAATTTGAATCGAAAGATCCATTTTTCACAATAAAAGAAAATTTTCCTTTTTCGCTTCGGTTTTTATTTTCTTCGGTAAAAGTGATCATTTTTAAGGCTTCTTTTATTTAATCCTACTTTTATAATCTTACTCTTTATATCACTGTACTCTTTTTCGATCAAATTAACCCTTTTTCTATAAGATCTCAAAATTCAGAAAAATTCTAAGATTGGGTTTTTAGGAAGACATCTTCAAAAATGAAATATTTTGCTTTAGCTTTACATGAAGTTCTCTAATTAAATGTACAGCATGATTATAGAGAAAGGGTTAAGAGATAAAAGATTATTTTCCTAGGAGTGATTTCTGAAGCGAAACTTAACAAAAATGGAAAATGATTGCTTAAATTTTTCTGTTTACAATAAATTATGTATTCAAGTAGAAGGCAGACAAAATTCTTAAATATTATTTTGGCCGTGAATCAGTGAACGAAGTTGGCAAGCATTAAAAAATTAGCTGTTCTTTCAAAAATTCAAATTAATTTCTTGAAAAAGTACACCTGGGTCCAATAAAATATTAATATTTGGCTTTGTTAACTTCGTTCAAGAAAATAGTTTATGATCACTAAAATCTGTCAATTTTCAATGTTGCATCTTCATGAATTGAATATCGAAGTTTTATTTATTTACACGTATAATTAAATACACCGATCTAATTCAAGATTAGTATAGTTTTATACCAGTTCATAAAGAGCTTTTTTTGGACATTACAATCAATTATATTTTGACTTCCACACCAATTTTCAAAATTCAGCTGGTATATATAGTTTTTAAAGTAGGTATAAGAGCCAGATTTACATTAATAGACACGATAAATAAAAATAACGATTTTTATCTCTATTAATATTTCCATTCATTTTTATTAGAAAAATTAAAATTTTCAAAACACCCATTCCTAAAAGTTGAAAACCATTATGGGAATCATTTATCCACAAGATCGCAAGTTACAAAATTCTATTTATTAAACACTAATGATAGACACGAAGAACATCGATTCGAACTTGTATTTTTCTCCTGCATCTTCAACCTTTCTTTTCCCCAAAAAAATGCAAAGAAAAGACTCTTCATATTTACAATGATAATTTTTTAAATCGAACTGCATAGTCAGTTGGTCCAGTTTTCAAGATCCCTTGCGATGCAGAAGAAAATTCTAATACTTATTCTAATTACTTTAAATCCTAGGAAGAAACAATTACAATTTGCATTGGAAAGAAAGAGCAAGATTTTTTCCGAGGTCTACTTTCGACATTTCTTAACACTTTTCAGAATTTTTTTTCTGATTTTTTATTTTATGTACAATTTCAGGTTTTAAACTGACCGTCTGAACTTATTTTTAGATCTACCATAATCGTTGCTAATCTTATAATTATTATCGTCGTTAAATTATAAAACCACCTAATATCGTAATTGCGTGGATTGGCTCTTTAACCGTACTTAAGGCTTAAAAAAACGCTATAAACTAATCTACGATCTATTTACAACATTTTGAGGTCTTTGTGCCTGGTTCTCCCGACAAAGTCACTTTTAACACAGTTAATGTTCCGGCTTCATTTCGATTCTCTATAAGTGACTAATCTACCCGCGAAAAAGGCGTCGGCTACTTTCAAGGTACGCGTATTATCCATGATTATAATTATAATTATAACTAAAAAATTGCATAACCGTATAATTATCCAATTAAACAAATTTTTATTTATAGATTTTTAAATTAGAATTATTTTCTACTTTTATATTTACAGGAAAAGTTATTAGTAACACAATAGAGGTGAGTGACAAAGTGGTCAAAAAGGTAATCTAGAGTCACTCTACTATTCCTACGGTAGCTCGTTGATCTACTTGCGATTAGTTTTTTTTCAAATACTCGAAAGAACACACCAAATTGTAGATTACGTGCTGTTAAGTGATTACCAAATTAATAATGACCTCGAAAAATGATTAAAGATTCCATTCTAGTCGGAATTAAAATGTCAGAATGAGTACTTTTACTCAACGTTCAAAATTATAAATAATTAATATTTTTTATATTGAATGGGACCTTCAATATTTTAATAGTCATTTTTATCCAATTTATCGTTCAACTCTTATTTTCTTTTGCATTCCTGGTTCTTTTTTAAAATCGTCAACGAGACATTTATGATTCAAACTGTCGAGTCTGTTAGAATTACAAAATTTTCCTATTTCTTGAAATATAAAAGAAATTATTTTTTATTTAGCATATGATTATTGTGTAAGGAGATAAACTGGCAGTGCTGGTAAGAAGCTTCAAGGAATAGACATTGTCAGTACAAGTGCTGTGTTCGAAAATTTCTCGAAAAGACTGCCCTAAAAAATTCTTAGCTTGTTGATATTGTCTGCCAAAATGTTGTTTCAAATGATAATAAGTATTAAAAACAAACTTATTAATTTCTTCCTCATTTAATGATCAAATGAAGTTTGATTTCAATAAAATTAATCATTTCTTTTTTGATTTATGTAAAAACTTCATTTACTTCAAATAAAATTTCAAAAAGAGATTTTGTATCATTTTCCCAGACATTATCAAGAGGTCAAGTATCGAAAATTCGATCAGTCAACGAGAATTTCGAAAATTGAGACATTGAAGAATCAATACAATGAACTATTTGTAATTTTGTACATACATAATCTACTTAATTCAGATTTGCAATCACACTCATCCGTTTTTAAATCCAAAGATTATTTCTTTGACATTTTTTATCCTTTATAACAAATTGCTTTTCTTCAATTTTATATTTTAATTTTAGAAAAATATAATTACTGTTAAATTATATTTATGAAGCTTTATTATCTGGCTGGTTCCAATTTAAATCGTACAAAAATTTTCAGATTTTTTTTAACGTATTCATTTTGTATTCATATATTTTCAAAACAATACTAGTTTCGACTTTAAAGCTTTTGAATACATTCTTAAAATAAATGCGAACGAAATTCTTAAATAATAAAAAATTGAAACAAAATTTCAAACAAGGAATTTCAAAGTATCAATATTATAATTCAACTACAAATATAAAACAAGATTACTATGATTCCAATTTTAAACTGGACAGTTTAATCACTTCAAAAGAAAAAATAATTTATAAGGCATGTTTTCTTTTTCATGCAAAAATTTTCAATTTTTTCACATCTTAATGTGGAAAGGGAAAAATTGAAAAATACCTTAAATATATTCCGTTTTTAATGTTTTTCTGCATTTTTCAATTTTGGAGAATTTTAATTTAAAGCTATTATACGATGAAACTGTATCAGTATCAAATTAGTAATTTTGATTGCTTCATTCCTTTGAATTCTTTTTTATTCTTCAACTTCTACGTAATTTTATTTCATTCTTTTGAATTGCTTCGAATGTTTTCAGACTTATTAAAATCCTTTTGAATTATTTTAAACTCGATGAAATCTTCTGAATTTCTCCGAATTGCCTCATATACATATATGAATTCATCTAAATTCTTTAAATCATCTCAAGTCCTTGAATTGGTCTAAATTCCCTAAATTCCTTCCAAGAACTTCAGAATAATGCAAAGAATTCAGAAGAATTGAAGGGATTTCAGAGAATTCAGAATATTTAAGGAATTCAGATAAATAGAAGGAATTCAGGGATTTGAAAGAATTCAGAATATTTAGGGAATTCTCGAAATTGAGAGAAGTTACTGAATTCCTTAAATATTCTGAATTCAGGGAATTCAAGGATTTTTAGGAAATTCGGAGAATTCATCATATTCAAGGAATTTCAGCATATTCCAGGATTTCCGAGTATTCAAGGAATTCAAAGATTGCGAAATATTGAAGGAATTCAGAATTTTCAAATAATTCAGGGAATTCAGAGAAAGCACAAATTTCAGGATATTCAAGGAATTCAGATAATTTTAGGGATTTTCCAGCATTTAGGTAATTCAAGGAGTCGAGATATTTCAAAGTATTTCTGGAATTCAGAACATTCAAAGAATTCAGAGTATTCAAGGATTTGATGAAATTCAGAGAAATCAAGGATGTCAGAAAATTCAAGGAATTCAGAAATTTAGAGAATTCAAAGTATTTAAGGAATTCAGAATAATCAAGAAATTCAGGGAATTCAAAATATTCAAGAAATTCAGAGAACACAGCATATTCAAGGAATTCAGGATCTTCAAAAATTTAAGGAATGCAAAGAATTTTGAAGGAATTCAGAATATTCAAAGAATACAGAATATTCAACAAATCTAAGGTTTTTAAGGAATTCAGAGCATTTACGGAATTTGAGGAATTTAGTGAATTCAGAGAATTAGAATATTCCGGGATTTCGGGGAATTCAAATAATTTCATAAATTTGATAGCATTAAGGGAATTCAAGGAATTCTTGAAATTGAAGCAATTTAAGGAGTTAAGAGAGTTCAGGGAATTCAGAGAATGTCAGAAATTTAGAAAATGCAAGGAATTCAAGGAATTCAAAATATTGCAGAATTTAGGGAATTCAAAATATTCAACAAATCCAAGGATTTTAGTGAATTCAGAGCAATCAGAATATTCAAGAAGTTCAGGTAATTCAAAATATCAAAGCAATTCTGGGAATTCAACATATTCAAGGTATTCGGAATATTTAATAAATCCAAAGATATTAGGTAATTCAAAGAATTATAGGGAATTTACAGCATTTAGGTAACTCAAGCAATTTACAGAATTCAAGGCATTCAGGGAATTCAGATAATTTCTGAAATTTTAGAGTATTCAAGGAATTCATTATATTGAAGGAATTCAAGGAGTTCAGAGAATTTATATAATATCAGAAATTTGAGGAATGCAAGGAATTTTAAAGGAATTCAGAATATTCAAGTAATTCAAAATATTCGAGGAATTCAGGGAATTCAGCATCTTGAAGGAATTCAGAATATTCTACAGATCCAAGGATTTTAGGGATTCATAGAATTTAATGGATTTTAGAGCATTTAGGGAATTTAAGAAATCTAGAGAATTCAAGCAATTGAAATATTTAAGGAATTCAGGTGATTTCAGGGATTCAGAGCATTTAGAAAATTCAAGGAATTCAGAGAATTTCATAAATTTCAAAGCATTAAGGGAATTCATGAAATTAAGGGAATTTAAGGAGTTCAGAGAAGTCAGGGAATACAGAGAATTTCAGAATATTTGAGGAATTCAGAGAATTAAAAGAATTTCCAAAATTCAAAATATTCAAGCATTTCAGAGAAGTCAAGTAATTCAGAGAATTCCAAATATTCAAGAAAATCAGGAATTGTAGAATATTCAAGAATTTCAGAAATTTCAGGCAATTTATGGTATCTGGATAATTTTCATTGCTCTACATATGTGTACTACATATGCACTCTTTATTTTGAAGAAAGAAATGAAAATTTGTAATTTGTAATTTTAATAGGTTTTAACAATTTTATTAGATTTACTGCAACAAAAATCAGAAGTAAAAAAGTTTAAAGGCTTTTTATTTTTTTTCCAAGTATTTTAAGTCGTAAAAAAATGAAAAGCTCATTAACTAAAAAAGAAAATTAAAGAAACATAGTAAGTAAAACGTCAAACATATTTACATATTTCAAAAATATTAGTTTCCAACAATTAATTTTATTTTTCTGTACAATTTCTAAGATTTAAAATTGATCCCAAAGAATTTCCTATATTATCAGTTGAACATTATTATTTTACACTTATGTGCTTCTAAACCTTAATTAATAAAACGAACTGATTCAAAAAACAGAAATAAAAAAACAAAAGAGAAAACATGTAAATTATTATTATTAATTAATTGCATTCACTTTTTTATTATTCAACTTCAAAGTTTGAAACCTACCAAATGAAAATAAGTTTTATGATTCAAGATTTCGATCTTTTCCAGAATCAAATCTTTTAGTTTTACTCTATACATATAAAATTTAGAATGGAACCAGCTATTTACTTTAATTTCTGATACCATTATCAAAATAGCTATAACATTTTCATTTTAATTTATACGAAGAGAATGAGAAAACAAATACAAAATCAAGTAGATATCTGCAATATTAACCCTCGCGCTGTAAACGTTTTTTTTTTGCACCTTTTCGCTGTAAACGGGGGTCTGTGAGACTCAAGGTTTTTTTTTTATTTGTCAGAGTGATAGGAAAAATCTGGCAAAATTTATACAACATCATTAAACCTTCTACTTTATGGATCAGACGAACAGTAACAGGAACACATTTTTTTCAAACAAATTATTGCATATGAACAATTAAAAATACCAACGTAGTAAATTTCGTCTGGGTTTCACAGACCCATGTTTACAGCGGAAGGGTTAATAATTATTAGGGAGTATTTATGCACATATTTATAACATGTATCTTCTTCAGTTATGTACGTGTGTTCTCACACATTTATAATAATTTTATATTGTTATATATATATCATAAACGTGATATATTAAGGCCTCTTAGTTTCTAACGACAGGTCATCACACTTTACTTTGACCGCTAATCACTACAATACGAAAGCGACATTATCTTTTTTTTTGCTTCGACAACAAATCAATTACCGAACAATCGATTTTAAGATACATATACAATTGGCGTGCATATTTGAAGAACTGCAAAATTGCTTTCTTTTAGTCACAGAGAAATTGAAAAGCACGAAATCGATTTTTTATGCTACAATTATATATTGTTACAAAAATGCTAAGTTGCTTATAATTATCGTTATTAATGAAAAACCAACCCGCATATTTACAGAACGTCACAGGCTGGAAATTTAGGGTTTTTACCAAAAATTAGCATTTTGTATAAAAAAAAGTGCACTTATTTACACTTTACTCGGAAATTCTGGAATGGAATTCTAATTACTGCTCTACATTGAAAATCTTTATCAAGTGCCTTTTGCTTTATTTTTAAAGTAGAAACTCTCGATTAATCACAGAATCGTGCTGAAATCAATTGCCACTTTATAAAAGACAAAGTTTGAAGGGATTATTGTTTGCATTATTAAATATTTCGAAGCAATTACGCTGAATATTTAATTTTTACAATGTTCACGGCGCATGACAAACTTCAATTCATATTTCACAGCAAATTTTCTAGTCACAAAATCGTTTTTGCGTGCAGCTTTTACAAATAAACTACTTGTATATACGATCGTCTCAAGATAAATATCACTACTTGAAAATTGCTATTATACAATTATTTACACATATCCAAATTCCGACGCTTAACTCCTTTTTCTATCTCTCACAACAAAGTTGCTATCTGCAGATGAAATATGCATAAAATCATATTGTAATGAGGAACCGAAAGCAAAATTGTTGCAAAATAAATCAAAACTATCCTATACGGAGAAAGAAAATTGTGAAAACGAAAATTGTGCGAGTTTTCTTCGAAGAAAATAAAATATGGAGATAAAATGGAGAGGATGTGGTGTACAAAAACAAAACAAAATGCAAATGAAGAGAATTTTACATTTCATTCTTTTACTTTATTTCAGCAACTTTATTGTTTGGTGCTTCTTGTGCCAACCACTTTCCATAATGAAGGCATATTCGCTATTGCGGAGTATATTTTTTTTCATTATCCATAATATGTTTTAACGCAGATACCATACGTCTTATAAATTATCTTAGCCTCCACTATCGTAATTTTCTCGGTTCTTAAAATGCAAAGGACAAAGCGATCGTGCGTGTTTTCTTTTTTTTTTTTTACTTTTTTTTAAATCGCGTAAAATTCGGTGTTATAATAATTAAAGCGAATCGCACTCGCTTTCGTGCATGTATACATTTTTTTTCAATTTCGAGCGTGTCTAGGTGTCTTTAAATGCCCGACTGACCAGCTACAGTGAGCTACGTATTTACAGAATTGTTATTGTTAAGTATCATCTACGTATATTAAGAAACATTAATTTTTTCATTCACTCTCTCGCTTTTGCACTCTCACTTGACAGGTAACTTAACTAATCTACGATCGGTAATGTCTGTACCTGAACGTGCCAGAATTATCGTCGGAAACTCAGAAGAACAGAAGTCTATCAATTTCACAAAACTTCGCTCGTATCACCAAGTAATTGTAATTTAAATTTTAAAAAATTCTGGACGATTTGCACTAATTTCAAGATAACTTATTTGATTCAAAGATACATTCAATTAAGAGCTAACTGAACTCAAATAATTGAAAGGAGACTTCATCCGAAGTTATTTAAACTGATTTTGTGTTCACTGAATTATATTAGGTATCACAGTGCAAACGGAGTTCAAAAAAAAAAAAGGAAATAGGCTTATTTTTTCATGAAAAGGGAGAAAAATATGGGAAAGATTAAACATTAATTTTTATATTTTATTTTTTAAACAAAGTTGAATGATTTTTTAATGAATTCTGACATCAAAGAATTTTTTTTAATTGTATATACTTACAAGGAGATGATCGGAGTTAGAATTTCTTTTTATCTCATAAATTCCCCACTGAGAGTCCATTGGATGACATTTCATTTGCCAAAAAACATTTATTGCCAGTGGCAACCCGTTTTCGAAAAAATCGACTTTTATCAAAATTTTGGTTTTATGTATTGAAATTTTTATTACTTAAATTCACATATTGAATTTCAACTGATAAAAATGCAAGTATCAATTTCTTTAATTCTCAACAGTTGAATATTCAATTTTCTTCTATTTTCAACAATTAAATGTTCATCTGTTGAAAATTAAACTGTTTAAAACCGAAGAAAATTAATAATTGCATTTTCAACAGTTAATAGAATTTTCAACTGCTGAAAATTCAATTATCAATTTTCTTCAAATTTCAACAGCTGAAAACTCAATTTACAATTTCCTTAAATTTTCAGCAATTGAATGTTCAGTTTTATTAAAATGAAAACAATTAAATTTTCAAATGTTTAAAATTGAACAAAATTCAAAATTGAATTTTCAACTGTTAAAAATCCAACTCTTGAACATGAAAGAAAATTGATAATTGAATTTTCAACAGTTGAAAATTCAATTTTCTTCCATTTTCAACAATAGAACTTTCAACTGTTGAAAATTGAATTTTCAACTATTGAAAATTGAATTTTCAACTGTTATAAATTCAACTGTTGAAAATTCAGTTATCAATTTTCTTCAATTGTCAATTTTCTTCAAAATTCAACAGCTGAATTTTTAACAGTTGAAAATTCAATTTTCTTCAATTTTCAACATTTGAAAATTCAATTGTTTTCAAAAGTTGAAAAATCAATTGAATACTATTTTTTCTTTTGAAAAATACCGAAATCGTGATACTTTTTCGTCCAAAAAATTATTTTAGCTTTAAAGTTTTATTTAAAACTTAAATAGTTAAGTTTAAAATCGGTCAATTAAAGGTTTGTAAATAGTTTATTGGCAAATGTAAGTTATAATTTTACAATTCAAACTCTAGACTACTTGCCGGTCCGAAATTTCCCGCATAATTCAAATATTGTATTTTCAAATGTAGCACATTTAAAGAGAAAAATCGAAAAAGGGGAAACTTTTTGAGAATAGAGAAAAAAGGTGAATTTTTCGAAAAAAGGGGGAAAAGCAGAGGAATAGGGGAAAGAGACTTCAACTGAATTCAAAGTGACTTCAACAAAACCGAAGTGAATTTAATTTTTGAAGAAAAAAAACGGATTTCTCTTGACACGAGCGAAGCTTTGAAAAAGGAGTAATACAATGAGATCTGCGAAAGGTGTGAATCTCGTCATGGAGAGAAGAGAAATAGTATCAGTCGAAGAAACAAATAATAGTCTATCAAAAGATATGATTGTAGAAAAATGACTCTTCGCTCCACGAATGAATAAATGAAGACACAACCGCACACGACAATTCAGAGAGAAAAATCCTTCTAATCTAATTTTTCAAATTATTGTTACTGTAAGGGCAGCATTTGCTGGCTATTGGAAGGGGAGGGTAACGCTTACTGGCTGTTGGATTATTTACAAGCTCTTCGCAAAAGCATGTTCCCATTCCACCTTTTCATTTGACGTTTCTAATAGTACTTCTATACAATATTTCACTCGACTGGTCTTACTAATCCACGAGTTATGTACCTTAACTGCGATTCTTTACACTTTAGTATGTACGAAATTTACACTTTTACAATTAGACGAAACCTGCCGAAAATCAAATTGTAATAATCAATCTGAAATAAAAAGCCTTTTCGTCAAATTGTCTTAATTTCTTGCAGTTTCGTCTTCGTTACTTCCCGTTAATCCATCAGAAATTATTTATCTAATCCCCTATCCAATCCAATTAAGCCTACGGAGACAATTTAGAAATTATACAAACTAAGCAAACGCAATTTAAAGAGACATTAGGAGAGGGACTTTACATTTTATTTCTTTAGAGCCTTTTTTTAACGTGCTAAATAAAATGGAAAAATTTGAAACACTGATCGAATTCGCACCAGAAATAAATTTCAAGTCACATGGTGACTACAATTTATTTAATTCTTCATTACTTCTCGCGCAATTTCGGTCAGAGAAAAATTTAATTAAAACTGACCCAGTGTTTTCAACCTCTTAGAATCGTCCTAAATTATTAAAAGCCTATCTCCAAATATTGCACTCATAATCGAATCTCTCTCTCAATTTCTCCAACTTCACGAAAGCTGCGTCATATCTCAATACTCCCAAATTCAACAAAATCCAGACCTTTTTTCAACTACTTAAAAAGCCCCTAAAAGAAATTTTAGATTGCAAATAATTTGTAAACTAAGGAATTTAATTACTATATACATTGATAACGTGATTAGTAAAGAGCGGATTAGCGCAACTGTGAATTTAGCTGACAAGCCCCGCTCGGCTCACACATCCACAGCTCGGCTCTCACGTACACAGCTCGGCTCTCACATGCGCAGTTAATTGAGATATTTACAAATGAATTGTGTGAAACAATCCTGAAAATTTTCTCTCTCTATTTTCGCGTGCAGTTGGTTTTTGTATATATTTTTTTAAACCTTCACTAAGGACGGCTCATGGCTAAAATACTTAAGACGACAAATTGTTTTTACCTATGATCAATCGTGCCAAAAATTGGCGACGATCTCTTGAGCCTGGCGATACGTAAAAAAGGACCCATCCGCTAATTAATGTACATGTGATTCGCTTTAAATTTCTTTCATGCGAAGAAAAAAAAACTGTTAAATACAAATGTTACTGGCGTTAGGAAGGAAGTCCTAGAAATACTAAAAGTGCTGAAATCGGCGGATTCGGATGGATTGAAAGAATCAATCGTGAGACAAATACACTTAGTTTCTATCTATCTACCTACACGTTTTACCAGTTTTACACTCTCGCAATTTACTAAATGACTACTTAAATTATAATTAACCTAAAATCACACTCAGAACGTAATATTATACACTGTGTGACGATTTTTCATCGCGGACGTGATTACAAATTTAATGTTCTCGATAAAAAATCGAGACACAACAGTGTTTACGCTAAAAAGTAAGTGGGACGTGTCTTAATATATACATCGATGTCCTAACACATTTCTTTTCCTCGTATTCTTTTCTGCTTCTTGCATATCGTCATTGCATTCTTTCAGATTTTTCGGCAGTGTTTTGTCGAACTATTTGCGTTTTTAGGAATTGCACGTTCCTAGGATTTTATTGAATTCGAAATAAAAAATTTTCGAAGATTCAAGTTTGGCGATTAGAGATCCTTTTTGAAAATCAAAGCAAAGCATTGAAACGGCAGAATTGTCTAGATTAATCTAGATATACGAGTATAATCACAGGTTCTCAGTTTTTTCCGGCCTGGTTAATATTATTTTTAAGTGGAAGAGAATTTTGGGGTTCACAACTTGAAATTTTAGCGAACAGCTTAAATAAAGAACTCCACTGGATTTAAGATAAAATCCACTTATTTCGAGTCAATTCACTTCAATTTTACTCATTTTAAGGTATTCTCAGTTTACTTCAAGTCAGTTATTTAAGATGATTAAGTGATGTTTCAAGTGATGGATTCAATTCAATTGACAATGAATTTATTGAAACCCAATTAGTTCCATTTTTTAATTTAACTGATTTCGGAAGAATTCACTAGAATTCGATGGAATTTATTTTAATTCTTTGCGGTTCCAATTTAATTTTTTCTCAATTTTGAGTAATTTCAACTGATTTCAATATGATTTTAAATTTATTTCACGTGAATCACTCAAATTCGATGAATTTTAATGTAATTCTATGTGAATTTGAGTGATTTCAATGTGATTTCACATTAAATTTAATAAGTGATTTAAACTTAATTCACAGTAGTTTGCACTGATAATACAAGAAAATGAAACACATTTACGGTGATTTTATTTGAATGGCTGTCTGACTAATTTCATCAGAATTCACTTAAATTCGATTGATTTTATTTCGATTTCATATGATTTCGAAGTGATTTTATATCAGTTACAAATCCAATCTAATTTAAAGTTTAAAACTGATAAAACCTAACGCTGATGATGAGGATGGAAAAACGGGTTCAACCGTAAAAAGTTGAAAACCACAAAAAATAATAATACTATTCTATCTAAAACATCATTTTAGTCGTTTTGGTCAAAAATCCGCTGTACTGACCCAGTTGACAAGATGGAAATTTTAATTAAGAGATCAATTATTTTTAGATAATTTGATATAATAATACTAATGGATTTTATTCTGGATAATTTTCATTATTAATTTAAATTTATTTCAACTGATTTCAATGTGATTTTCAGGGATCACTGTGCAACAGGAGCTTGAAAAAGGGGAAATAGGCTAATTTTTCCAGAAAAAAGGGGAAAAATAGGATAGACATTAAACATTAATTTATACATATAGAAAAGGAGAAACAATCTTTTTATAAGAAATGTATTTCTAAATAATGTTAAATGGTTTTTTTAACGACTTCTGACTTCTGATCAGAGTTAGGATTTTTCAAATCTAATAAATTCCCTACTGAGAGTAGCGACCCGCTTTCGAGAAAGTCAACTTTTTTCAAACTTTTTGTTCTATGGATTGAAATGTTTGTTTATTAAATTCTCATGCTGAAAATTGAAGAAAATTCAACTGTTGAAAAATGAAGAAAAATCAATTGTTGAAAACTCAATGTTCAATTTTCTTCAATTTTCATCAGTCGAAAATTCAATTTTTAATTTCCTTCACTTTTCCACAATAGAATTTTCATCGGTTGAAAATTCAATTGAAAATTTTCTTTAATTTTCAGCAGTTAATAATTCAATTTTCAGCAGTTGAATTTTCTACTGATGACAATTCAATTATCAATTTAATTCAACTTTCAGTAGTTATTAATTTAATTTTCAATAGTTGAATTTTCTACTGATGACAATTCAATTATCAATTTTTTTCAATTTCAGCAATTAAATTTTCAACTGTTAAAAATTCAACTTTTGATATTTGAAGACAATTTAGAAAAAAATTTTCAGTAGTTAAATATTCATGTTTCATCAATTTTTAAGAACTGAATTTTCATCCGTTGAAAATTCAATTATCAATTTTTGTCAACTTTCAACTGCTGAAAATTGAAGAAAATTGATAATAGAATTTTCAACAGTTGAAAATTCAATTATTGCAAATTAAAGAAAACTGAACACTGATTTTCATAAATAAACAAATAAGCAAATAATATTTGGCAAATTAATAGTCATCCAATGTATATTCAGTAGTGAATTTACAAGATGTCCATTCAAGGCGATATAAAAAAGTAAAAAAAAAAAAAGAATTTGTTAACAGAACAATTTTTATATGTTAAAAATCGTTCCTATAATGAAAAATATTTTCTCGTTTTAAAAAATACCATAATTAATAATTCAATCGTGATACTTTTTCGTCCGAAAAATTATTTCAGCTTTAAAGTTTTACTTGAATTCTAAATGGTTTATTTAGAAATAACTGAAAGAATCATTTGTGAATTTTGTATCGGTAATATTTAAAAGGAAAATTTAAGAAGCACGAGTCCCGAGTTTGAAACGTGAAATTTTTCAAAAAAGGGGAAACGCACGAAATAGAGGAAAGACTGTGATCCCTGGATTTAACATAAATTTTAAGTGATTTCAACTTAAAGTGATTGTAACCGAAAAACAGAATTTCAATTGAATATACTATAAATTTATTTGAATTCGACTAATTTCGAGATCATTTTATTTTAATTTCATTTTAACTTCATTTTATCTCTCATCCTCCTCCTCCACGTTCAAGTAAATGGAACTGAATTATTTTACCTGATTTCAACTATTTTTAATAAGACCAGGAAGATTTGAAATTAAACTCGAACTAATTAAAATGAGTTCAACTGAATTAAAAAAATGTTAATATAAAGTTCATTCAATTCAAGTCGTGTATTCAATTGAATTTTAAAACTTATACACACACCAATATTCAATCAGCTGAATCCCTACAAGAAAATATACTAAAAGCTTCTAAATTCGAAAGCTTTCAGCTTGATTAAATTTTACACTTAAATTTGAATGCTGAGATCTGATATTGCACGACTAAAAAATAAACCTAATAATAAAAATCACATTTCAAATTCTTGTCCCTGCTTTGCTTTGAAATCGTCACCCTGGAAGGCCGCCTAATCCTTACACAGTCCGTCCACAAAAATTGCATTCATTGAAGAACACACTAATAAAACCGATTAGCCATCGGCTCGTTGCACAATATCAATCAGTGCGACTCTTTCATTACGTTTCACACTTAAGTAATTCTTACTAGTCACTTATATTACACTTATGTATGCGTAAAGAGAGATTTGATAGAACGTCTAGTGTAATTAAATAAAATACACTTGAGAGGAAGCCCTAGAGCTTCTTCTTTTTTTTTATCGCACTCGATAATTCGATATCACCTGCTCCTTCTCCCCTTTCTTAATTCGTAATCGTAATTCGTAAATTATATGAAATGACGGACACGAGTACCTACTGAATGCATACTGTACATAATGCTTTTAAGAGCGAAACGAATACGTGCTTCCTAGAATAATTACTTGGCCTCGTTCGCCACGGTCGTGGACAGCTAATTAAATTAGAGTTCAATTGTTTCAAATACAGATTGACCTCTCTTAGCCTAGTGTTATTCTTAACTAGGGTAGTCTTAATATTTCACGTCATTAAGATCAGTGGAGTTTATAATTTACATATAAACACGTCAGGCAGGCGATACAATAATCATTATTATTTACTCGCTCAGTTTATTCACTTCTAGACCGATTTCATATGAAATCGGGCAGTCTGTATCTTAGGAACAAATTGATAGTGCAGTATCTCCTCCTCCTCTTTCAAATCACTTAAGGATTCTTGGAAATTTTCAAAAATTACCAAAATGGCACCAATTTTTCGAAAAAAACTAGTCAATTTTATCAAAAAATGAATATGGGGGAAATATTCTGTAAGTTCCGTCCTCGCTTTTTAGTTTTTCCGTAAATAGAATGCCATTTTGGTAATTCAAAATTTTTTTTTGTTTTTCTTCAAGCATTTTCATAGAGTATAGATTGCACTGAAAGCTCCATTACGAAAATATATGACAGGAAAAAATGACAGGCCTGTCATTTTTTCCCTGTAGTTTTTTATCGACCACAGGAAAACGACAGGAAAAATGACAGGCAAAACGACAGCCAAAAATTACTGGCCCTACTTGGCCATAATTTATAATAATATCGTCTGAACATTATAAAGTATCGACGACTTGCAGATTTATTAGTGAACTATTTGAACTTTCCTGTAAAGCTTGAAAAATCATTAGCAAAAGAAAACTATTATGTGAATTTTCATGATGAAACACCTTTTTGTACCCGTGGTACTTAAGTTTAGCGCTTTGTAAGGATAAGAAAGCTTTAAAATGGCAAATCGAACACATTCCACAATTGATGTGTTGGAAGAGAATTCGGAATTAGACACAGGCTACAAAAAGGTGTTTCATCATGAAAATTCCCATAATAGTTTTCTTTTGCTAATGATTTTTTAAGCTTTACAGGAAAGTTCAAATAGTTCACTAATAAATCTGAAAGTCGTCGATACTTTATAACGTTCAGACGATATTATTATAAATTATGGCCAATTAAGGCCAGTAATTTTCGGCTGTCGTTTTGCCTGTCATTTTTCCTGTGGTCGTGAAAAAACTACAGGAAAAAAAATGACAGGCCTGTCATTTTTTTCCTGTCATATATTTTCGTAAGGGCTACCACAAAGAAAATTGAATCGTGTGAATTTGTTCCCAAGATATAAGATGTTAAAGAAAATTTTTGTAAATTTCTTCAGAATTCACCTAAATATTCAAGTATCCCTAATTCTTTTTCATGAAAACAAAAATTTCGGTAAAAAACATAAAATACGTGTATCGTCTTTTGCCTTGGAAAACAATATATTTCAGCCCAAAACAATTTCGCGATCATCAGGGCCAGACCGCCCGGTTTCATATGAAATTGGTCTCTAGATTAGAAGAGAAATGTTTCTAGAATGTGATTCTATCTCTTGAGGTACTTGCGGTACCACATTTTCGAAACCGTGAAGCTTTCGTTTTAAATAATAGAGTAGAAAGAATTGTCAAGGTGTACCAGATCTTCACCTTTGATTCTCACAGTCATTAAATGCCAGCCGTCTTTATGCGTTAGATATAAAAAAGAAAATCTAAAAACTGGCCCTACTTTCGAGATTTACGACTTGGGATTTTCTCGATTTTCCCTTTCCCTTCTTCACCGACTTAGAAACTAAAGATTCAGCCTCTCGCTTCTGTCTCTCGAAAATATCCCTATTTTGTAATTGTCTATCTTGCATTGTAGTCGGCAATTGCGTTAATTAGCTACGTTTCTCTCCTAAAATTCAAGTTATCAGCTAGTCGAAAATTTCAGGCTACATTGCTCGGCAGTCTATTGTCTCTCTTGGATCTTCTTCACAGTTTGCTTATTCGTCCAGTTCTGTGCGTCGACTTCTGGATTCGATACGGTCCAAAAGACGGCAGACGATTCGTCCAACTCGAAGAAGCTTTTATTCCCATTGATGGGGAGAGGGTGGCAATTCCGAAGGATGCGCCACAGTGGAGCTGCAAATCGTACCCGAAAACATTAGAATTTCAATCTTAATTTAGGATTTAGTTTTGTAAGTTGCGAAAAAATGTAGATTAATAACTTTGGATGCTTTGTGAACGAATCTTAGAGGTGATTGTAAAAAGAAATTGCAGCTTTGTTCCGTTCAGACGATTTTTTAAGAAAGATTAAATAAGTGAAAACTGCAATTTCTCTTGAAGCAAATGGAAGAATTTAAAATAGGTGAGTTTTGATTAGTAGTATAGCAACAGGCAACTGGGCTACGACGGCACTTGTCAACCAAGCAAGGTTTTGTTCCATGCTGAGTTACCGACATTAGATATTTACCATCAGTCAGTAAGTGGAATCATGCCCGTGTTGCTATACTACTTTGGTTCAACTTTATAAAATATAAAGTTGAGAAAAGTTTAAATTCTTCCAATGGGCTTATGATTAATAGAGTGAACTGTTTTGATATGAACCACAAAAATAAGGAACTGTTCATCTGATTTCCATGCAGCTGTCAGCATACGTGACAGCTTTCACAATTTATATTGATTTTCTGTGACTCGTTTCTAATACTTAGTTTATACTTAACTTTAGTACAGGGCTGATGCCACAAACTCTCCAGTTTTGCTTTGCCAAGGTCTTTTTAATTTTGAGGAAAAGAACATTATCACTACAAACGTACATTATTAGAATTCCCAAAGTTTAACAAAAATAAATACAAATACTTATCTAGTAAAAGCGACAAATTTTGACTGATTTAGAGGCCTCGGATTTCATTTGAGAAATTCAGAATAGTGTTAATAATAGCATATATTTGGAAAATAGTATCAAAATAGTGGCATGTAATGTTTCAAATATTAAGTTGAGGGGTTAACTTTTTTTTTAAATCTGGTGTACAATATACATCCGGCGGAGTGAAAATGCTTAAATCAATCTCATCGTTTGAACATACTTTGTTTCTGTTTTAATTTTTCGAGGTGATTTTATTAAGTAAAGTGTTTTCTATTTATAATGTATGATGCAGATTTATTTAAAAACCTAAGTATCTTTAGAGTTGCGCCTAAAATGAAAAAGAACTGAATATAACTTTCTAAGAGCAGGAATATGAAGCTTTAACAAATTAAATTACAAGTTATTCTTAAATATTTAGCACTATCCATTAATTAAATAATTAAATAATACTAAAAACATAATCATTAACTTTTTGAACTTGTCTCGAAAATCTATGAATTTGAATAATATTTCAAACAAATTCTTATTTTAACTTCTTGTACTTAAAATGTAGTGTACATTTAAGTAAAATTGATGTGGGTACTATATTACGATAAATTTAAACTTTTTTTCCCAATAGTTGAATTATTAACCAAATAGTTGAATTTTCAACCAAAAAGATTAATTTTCTAACAAAAAGACGACTTTTCAACAAAATATATGAATTCACAACCAAATATTTAATTTTTCAGCTAATAAAGATCAATTTTCAACCAAATAGTTGAATTTTGAACTAAAAAATATCAGTTTTTAACAAAAAATAGAGTATTTAAATTTGCAGTTAAAAAAATTTATTTTACAGCCAAAAAAAAATTTAGCAAGTGATGAATTTTGAACTAAAATGGTGAATATTTAACGGGAATAATTGAATTATCAACCAAAAATATGAATTTTCAAACAAGAAGATTGATTTTCAACCAAAAAGACCATTTTTTAACCAAGTACATGAATTTTCAACGAAATAGTTCAATTTTCAAATAAAAAAGACAAATTTTTAAAAACCAAATAGTTTAATTTTGAACTGAAAAAGGTCATTTGCAACCCTTTCGAGCATACATTTTTTGTATGTATGAAAAAAGTTTTTTTCTGCATCTAATGACTACTTTAGGATGTAAAAAAAATCAACATTTTTCTCGAAAACTAATACAATCTTTTATTTAAAAACCAGCATACGGAATCACAAATTTACTGAGAAAGTAAAAAATATTTTTTCAATTTTATAATGCCAAAATAACTTAGTTATACCGGAAAAACTGCAAAAACCAAGGTGGTAAGTATATTTACCACCGTGCTTGTAAAGGTAAAAAAAAGTATAGTTCAACCAAAGAGATGAATTTACAACTAAAATGATGGAATATTCAATTGGAATAGCGTTATATTTTCAGTTTAAAAAAATGTCCAGCAAAAAAAACTAATTTAAAAAAAAAGTTGCATTTTCCAACAGAGTGATGAATTTTCAACTAAAATGAGGAATCTTCAACTGGAATAGTTAAATTGCAAACCAAAAGGATGAATTTTCAACTAAAAGATTTATTTTCAACCAAAAAGATTGATTTCTACCAAAACAGACGAATTTTCAACTAAAAAAGGTAATTTTTTAAACTAAAATTTAGTAGGTAAATTTTAAGTTAAAAAATTAATGGTCAACCAAGGAGATGAATTTTTAACTAAAATAATGGAATATTCAACTAGAATAGTTACACTTCAGTTTTACAAAAATTATTTCAATTAAAAAAAATCAAATTTTTAACAAAATAGTTAAAGTTTCAACATAAATAGTTTCATTTTCAGTAAAAAATTTGTTTTCAGCTAAAGAAAAAACGAATTTTCAGCAAAACTGTAGCTCGTTTTTCAACCAAAGAGATGAATCTTCAATTAAAAGCTTCATTTCAAAAAAGATAAATTCTAAAAGAAAAATGTAGTAGTTGATATTTCAATCAAAAAAAGATTTTAATTTTTAATCAAAAAATTTGAATTCAATCAAGCATGATTTTTCAGTCAAAAGATAGAAAAAATTAGAAAAAAACTGTTGAATTTTCAAGCGAAGGATGAATTTTGAACCAAGAAAATTAATTTTCATTCAAAAAGAATGAATTTTCAACAAAAAACATGAATTTTTAACCAGATACTTGAATTTGCATCCAAAAACGACCAATTTTCAAGCAAAAATAGAATAGCTACATTTTCAGTTAAAAAATTAATTTCAAACAAAAAAAATGAAGCTCCTTTTACAAATGATGAATCACTTTTACTTAATTGCATATTGCAATTTAAAAAAAATTAAGCATGCTCTCGACAAAATTCCCTACATTTCCAGGTTTTCCAGGTAGGATAGACACCCTGTATGTAATATACCTATGAAAACACTTTTTATTTGCATTTTAGTACAATCGCGAGAAAAATACTAACTTCTCACGGATCAAAGAACCGGTAATAACTTGCTGGCGCCTAGAGTGAGCGCCATTAGCTTCGCTTAAATTTAAGCGGTAAGGAGTCTCTCCACTCAATTAATGTAATACATACGTTTGGACCTCCTTACCAACTAGTGATTTATTATTTGAAATCAAAAAATACCGACGAGAGTTGTACTTTAGTCCATACGTCTTGGCAAAGCAAATCAGAGTACCTAGATAAAATGTAATCTAACTACAGGATTGGAGGGGTAAGTTACAGGAGATGATGGTTAATACCAGCCTATCGTGGATAATCTATGGGGGAGCGTTCATGTGGATTTCGGGGGCCACTATAACGAGGTTGGTATCCATGGGGGGTACTTCGGCTAACGAGCACCGCGGCGAGTATTACGCTCGAGGTAAAAAACAACACTGAAGGCTGCATGGTTGATCAGGCCTTCTTTACTTTCTTAGTTCTTACGCATGACACCCATACGTTAGTGAAAAGTAGTCAATGAAAGCTTTTGCATTATTTACATGTAACGTGATATGAACAATAAAGCGACGAGTACAGCGTATAAAATATGTGTAAAAATTCAAGGTGTCTCCAGCTTACTTCGTTCAGCTTCGCTTATATCAACTTTAGATCACTTGCATAATAATTTCATTTCATTCAATTTTAATATCACACTTCGGTACCACCATGCTAAACTCTCCAATTTGGGGTTAGCAGTCTAAACTTTCCAATTTGGGTTTAGCAGTCTAAACTCTCATATTTGGGGTTAGCAGTCTAAACTTTCCAATTTGGGGTTAGCAGTCTAAACTCTCGTATCTGGGGTTAGAGTCTAAGCCTTTCAATTTGGGATTAGCAGTCTAAGCTCTCCAATCTGGGGGTTAGCAGTCTGAACTCTCCAATCTCGTTTTGTGTTGGCACCTAGCACCACTACGCGTACGCGGTGCCACGGGCCAGCACAACACGAGACGGGAGAGTTTAGACTGCTAACCCCAGATTGAAGAGTATAGCATGGAGGTACCGAATTATCATTTTCGTCGTTCCAAGAATTCTACGAATTGCAACGAGATTTTCAGGGTAGCCGCAAAACTTCACTTTCCAAATTCCCTGATTAATTCTTTATTTTCCCTGACCATTAATACCTAAAAACCAAAATTCTAATCTTGTAACTTTTTTAACCCAGAATCTTTTCTAGATGGAAGAACACAATTTCAGACTAAATTTACAAGGATGAATTTTCAACCAAATATTTTACGTATATTTGTACAAAGAATCAATGATTATCTAATTTAGGTTTATTTTCTACTATAGGGTAGTCTCCCCTAGAACATTTTAGAAATTGAATAAAAAAAAAAGTGACCAAAAGTGACTAATTACAAACCCAAAAAGTGACTAAAAGTGACTAATATGCATTTATAATGTGACAAATGTTCTTTTGAATTTAAAAGAATTCAAAAGAAATTCAGAAAATTTAGAAAAATCCAAAAAATTCAATTATTTTCAGTAAGACTGGAGTACAATTAGAAGAATTTAAGGGAAATATAAAAAAATAGTTGAATTCAGTAAGTCTGAAATGAGTTTAGAAAAATGAAAGGAAATTCAAAAAGAGTGCCTAAGAATTCAAGATGAATTTTGAAGAATTCATGTTAAGTAAATAAACAATAAATTAATAATAATTCAGGGTAAACTATAAATTAATTAAAATGAATTGCAAAAAATATTCGAAAATCTCTTCAAATCTTTGAAACCCTACGAAATCCCTTAGTTCTTTTAAATAAATTCTTTGAATTCCATTAAAATATTATAAAATCCCGTGAAATTCTTTGAAATCTGATACTTTCTAAAATCCTGGAAAATTTATTAAACTACCTTGATTGCTTTTAAAATCCTTTAAAATCATTGAAATCCTCGCAAATGTTATAAAATCCGTTGGAATATTTTAAAATACCCTAAGATATTTTGAATCTTCTGAAATCCCGTCAAATGATTGAAACCAATTAAAAATTCCTCGGGATACATTTAAATTCCCTGCAATATTTCAAATCGTTTGAAATCCCTTGACACTTTTTAAAGTTATTGAAATCTATTACAAATTTCATAAAATTTTCAAAAGTACCCTAAAATCTTTCAAATCTTTTAAAATACTTTCAAATTATTGAAATCAATTACAAATTTCTGGAAATCTTTTAAAATACTCTCAAATATTGCAAATCTTTTAAAATCCCTTAAAGTTATTGCAATCGATTACAAATTTCTTGAGATTTTCAAAAATACCCTAAAATCTTTCAAATCTTTTGAAATACTTTCAAGTCATCGAAATATATTTAAAATTTCTGGAAATCTTTTAAAATATCCGAAATTATTTTAAATCCTTTGTGAAATCCCTTGAAAAATTTGATAGTTCTTGAAAATTCCTTGAAATTTTAAAAATACCCTAAAACCTTATAAATATTTCGGAAAAGCTTCATATGATTGAAAACAATTAAAAATTCCTTGGAATCTTTTGAAATGCCCTAAACAAATTTTTAATTCCTTGAAATCTTTTTAAATCCCTTGAAACTTTCGAAAAGTCTAAAATTCCTTGGAATTTTTAAAATTGACGGAAAATCAGAAATAGGTAACGACCTGAATTCAATAGTGATAAACCCATGGGTTAATTAATTTATTGAAAGAAAAGTGACTAAAGTGATATTTTCATTTAAAAAAGTGACTATAGTGACTTTATCTTTAAAAAGTGACTAAAATTGACTACCCTGAATATTCTTGACAGTTACTTAAAGTACTTCTTATAGAAATTTCCTTACTTTTGCCATTTTTTTTCAAAATCACTAACTTTTCCCTGATTTCCAGGTTTTTCCTGACCTGCGGCCACCCTGGATTTTACATCAAGCCTTTTAATTATTTGATTTTTATTCATCATTGCAGGCAGTTGAATAGGAAATGGTTTCAGTTCTTGGTTTTCTGTTTCTTTTACTAAAGTAGGAATTAGTAACCCTATCTGCAAGAAATAACTCGCTAAAATTAAAAGGAGTAGTTTCTGTGGTTAAAACGTATACGTTGGATTTCTAGAACACCAAATTCAGTTTTCATAAAATCATAAATTAATTTTTGATCAAAATACTAATTTTAAAGCAAAGATAATTTTTTTCTCAAAAACTCTTAAGGAATAAAATTACTCCAAAGAAAGTTACTTTACTCTTGACATCCGAGAAGCACAAGAAACACCATGTGTATTGACACATACTAAAATAAGGCACCAGTCAATCTTTCGACCATAAGAATGCTAATTGTTCAGAGTTTTCTTCTTTTGTCTACTAATTTGGACGAGAAATCAGTTCATGAAATCAAAAAAGTGACAAGAGTTTTTCCATCACTTAGGAATTATATTTTCAAACTTCATGAATATAAAAACTGCTGCGAATACATTTTTTAAAAATTGTCTAAATACAAAAATCAAACTATTAAATGAAAAAGTAATCTCTAATTACAAATATTAATTTTGATATTAGTTTTTAATTAAATAATTGTCCTTACGAGACACTACGAAATACGAGGGGATGTGTCACACCTCTTACGGCAATTTGATTTATTTTGCAAAACTCTTTTGCAAAAAATGTTTCTCCAACTCAGGGTATTCCAGCCCAGAAAAATGGCGAACAGAAGTCTTTAATCCCTGTATCATTAATATTTCATTGGTTCTCAAATTCACTGGTGCCTCTCATTTAGGGGCCGTGCATAAATTACGTCAAGTTTTTTGGATGGGGGGGAGAGGGGTACGTGGTAAAAATAATTTTTTACGTAAGATATTTTCACGTTTGTAAATCACTAAAAAAAAAGTTCAACAATTTGGTAGAAAATTCAAACTAAACTACTTACTTAAAAATTCATTTTTTTTATTTAAAGATCCATCACTTTAGTTAAAACCTACTTTCTCTGGTCGAAAATATAACTATTTTGTTGAATATTTGTTGTTTTTTTGTTGTTGAAAATTCAAGTATGCCAGATTAGGTAGGAAATATATATTTTTTAGTTGAAAATTCAACTATTTTATTCAAAATTTATACACTTTGTTGATAATTCGTCTTTTTAGGTAGAAATTTAATATCTTTTAATGTCTTTTTTTATTCAAATGAACTGTTCTCAACTTAAAATTAAAATTGGTTGTTGTTGAAATACCAACTATTACATTTTTCGTTGAAAATTCAACTACTTTAATGAAAATTAGTTTTTCGTAAAAATTAATTTTTTTAAACTAAAATTTCAACAATTAATAGAAATTTCAACTATTTCGTAGAAAATTCACCTGCCTTGTAGACTTTTTTTTTTGTTGGAAATTAATTCTTTCTGATAAAATTTAATTATTGCATTTTTGGTTAAAAATTGACCTTTTTTAGTTTAAAAATTCACCTATTTGATTAAAAATATATTTATTTTCTTGAAAATTCGTCTTGTTCGGTAGAAATCTAATGTCCTTGGTTGAAAATTCAACTATTTGGTTCAAAGTTGATGTATTTTGTTGAGAATTAATCTTTTCGGGTTGAAAATTATAGAATTTGGTAGAAAATTCAAGTGTTTTGTCATTTTTAGTTTAAATATTTAACTATTTGGTTGAAAATTTATGTAATTTCTAAAACACTCGTCTTTTTTGGTAGAAAATTAATCTTCTTGGTTGAACATTAAACTATTTGGATACAAGTTTATGTATTTAGTTGAGAATTCGTGTTTTTTTAGTAGAAAATCATATTTAGTAGAAACCTATTCTCATTGTCTTGAAAATTCAACATTTTGGATTAATTATTTTTCTTTATTGACTGAAAAATTTTTCTGTTTTAAAAATTCAACTCTTGTTGAAAATTCGTTTTTTTTTAAATTGGAAAATTCATATTTTTGAGTGGAAAATTCAACTGGTTTGTAGAAAATTCGTCTTTTTGGCTTGAAAATTGTACAATTTGGTAAAAAATTCAACTGTTTCGTCATTTTAAGTTTAAAAATTCAACTATTTGGTTGAAAATGTATCTAATTTGTGGAAAATTGGCTTACAAATGTATGGACTTTGTTGAGAATTCGTCTTTTTTAGTACAAAATTAATCTTTTTGGTTGAAATTTCAACCATTTCGTTGAAAATTTTTGTTTGGTTTAATTCAACTGCTTTTGATTTAAAATCAAAATCTTTTCTTGGTTAAAATATTAACTATTACTTTTTTTCTTAATTAATCTTTTTAGTTGGAAATTCATATTTCCGGGTTAAAAATTCAACTGCCTTTTGGTTGTCTGGAAAATTTAACAATTTAGAAGAAAATTCTAATATTTGGTAGAAAATTCATCTGTTTTGTAGAAAAATATTTTTTTCATGCCTAAAATTAATTTTGGTAATTAAAAATTTAACTATTGCATTTTTGGTTAAAAATTGATCTTTTTTAGTTTAAAAATTCAACTATTTGGTTGAAATTTCATGTAATTTATTGAAAATTCGTCTTTTTGGTAGAAACTTAATATTTTTGGTTGAAAACGCAACTATTTGGTTAAAAATTTATTTATTTTGTCTAAAATTCGTCTTTTTTGGTAGAAAATCAATCTTCTTGGCCGAAAATTTAAATATTTGGTTTAAAGCTGATGTATTTTTTTTAGAATTCGTCTTTTTTGTTGGAAAATTAATTTTCTGTGTTTAAAATTCATCTTTTTCATTGAAATTTTAACTATTTGGTTAAAAATACTATTGTTTGGTTGAAAATTAATCTGTTTTGGTTGAGTATTCAACTACTTTGTTGGAAATTCGTCCTTTTTGTTCAATTCGACTGCTTTTGATGTGAAAATCTTTTCTTGGTTAAAATATTAACTATTACATTTTTGGTTGAAAATTGAGCTCCTTAGTTGAAAATTGAACTACTTTCTTAAAACATCATTTTTTAAAAATAGTTTTTTAAACTAAAAACTTAACTAATTCGTTTGGAAATTAATTTTGTTGGTTGAAAATTCATATTTTGGATTTGAATATTCAACTATTTCGTGAAAAATTCGTCTTTATTTACTGATAAATCAGCTCTTTAGTACAGAATTAAACTGTTTTGTAGAAAATTTGTTTGTCTTTTTTTTAATTGAAGATTAATTCTCTCAAATAAAAATTTAACTACTATATTCTTGGTTGAAATTTGAATTATTTGGTCAAAATTTATGTTTTTGTTGAAAATTCGTCTCTTCTGATGAAAAATGTAATCTTCTTGGTTGAAAATGTAACTATTCAGTTAAAAATGTATGTATTTTGTTGAGAATTCATCTCTTTTGGTGGAAAATTAATCTTTTGTGTTAAAAAATTATATTTTTGGTTTAAAATGTAACTTCTTCGTTAAAATGCAACTGTTTTGTTGACAATTAATCAGTTAACTATGTTGTTGGAAATTTTGATCCTTTTTGGTCCAATTCAACTGTTTTTGATTTACACTGAAAATCTTTTCTTGGTTAAAGTATCAACTATTAATTTTTTTGTTAAAAGTTTAACTACTTGGTTGAAAGTTGAATTACTTTGTTAATTGATAAGAAACAGTAAGATTTTACGAAACCCCTTTTCCCCCAAATCGTCATACGTTATTTTTGGATGATCCCTAAATAAATTCATGAAAAAAATTTAGTCGGCAAAAATTACCTAAAATAGGGTAGGGGGGGGGGAGGTCAAAACTTATGGACCCTAACAAAGCGTGGTACGTGGTTCAAAATTTGAGAAAGAAAGTTAACGCAATTTATGCACGGCCCCTTAGCAGACTCGCACGCTATCCAAATCTGAATCTGTACAGCAGAAACAAAAAGATGATGAGGATCTATGTTAAAAAAGAAACATAAAGGTAAATTTTAGGTAAGTACCTCTTAGCGAGGTCGTGCCGACTATAGCTGTTTCTCGGTCAATCGGTTCTTTCAGGAGGAGACGTAACGATCGGTAGTAGTAGTAGACGATAGTAGTAGTAGCTGACAGTGGCAGATAGCTGATTCGGTAGTGGTAATGTGTGCTCTAACTTGACGGCAGTAAGCAAGATGACAATCAAAATCAGTAAAAATTCGATTAAACATCAGACAATTGTCGGGAGGGGGAAGAGCGTCACAGACAGGCAATATACGTCACCGGTTTTCATACGAAGAGTAAGAACAGTAAAAGTCTTTGTTTCTTATTTTCTGTTTTATTTTTTACTCTGGATATCAAACGTCTGCCCGTATTGTTGTACACTTTCGTCTGTCGCTATCGTGGGAAGAGAAAAATGGGTTCACGAGCACGTTTTCTAACAAAGCAAATCTGCTCCTTAGTCGTGAATTTCCGTTCATCTACTTTACTTGGAAAGAGATTTGTTAGACTCTCTGCCCAATCTAGTCATTTCAGGTACTTCTCGTGTTCTAGCATGTCTTGATTGACTATGACTTTTTTTTTCTCTCTACTATCGAGTCTGGCACCGGACTTCATCATTTTTGTTTCGTACTCAGTTTTCTTTCTTTCAAAGCTCTTTAACGTGCGTGTACGTGTACTCGCGTTGCAATTTTCCTCTCGAGAAGTCAGTGATTTTTATGTTTATTATCGTCGTCGTTTTCGTCATTATTATCATCATCATCATCGAATTGGGGAGAGGACTGAGAGGAATAAGGAGAGGAGAGTTTGGAGGCGTACTTTTATGAGGGATTTAATATCACGGGATTTGGGTGGAGGATCTTTTGGTGTAGGTAAGTCGATTATAAAATCGACTTCTTATTGTCGTGCCTGTCGAAGAGAACATCTTCCACCTACGGCTTACCTTGCGAAACTCTTGAATGCCGCGGACTGCGGATTTATACAGAGTGGCACGCGCGACGTGTTCAGCTGTTCCGCTATAAATTTGTGCATTTCCTCTGAAACAGAAAAAAACATTGGGAATTGATCAATTGTTGTTGGAAGAACTTTATGGAACAAGAAAAAATTACCTAAGAGAAGAGAATAAGAATTAATATAAAGGAGGCAATTAAATAGCAAATAAAGAAATAGTTAATAATATAAAAACTTGAAATTAAGAGTTCCTCAATTGAATTTTATTTTATAAGAGCAAACTAATTTGATTTCAATTGTATAAACAATACGCGAATTAAACTACAGACTTCACAACCCAAAATGCTTTCAAACAGGGAAAATAGAGTGATTTTTTACGAAAATCGGGCAATAAATTAATTTAAAAAAATAATGTTAATACCATATTCCTAAGATTTCAAGTCGAAATATATTGAATTTTCAACAGAATATTTTGATCCTTAACCAAAAAATATGAATTTTCTACCAAAAGAGATGAATTTTCAACCAAAAAAGACTAATTTTCAACAGAAGAGTTGACTTTCCAATCTAAAAAGTCGAATGTTTTATAAACTTTTAACTTTTTAACCCAAAAAGCTGAATTTTCAACAAAAAAGTTAATTTTCAACCAGAAAAACGAATTCTCAAATATATAGATAAATTTTCAACCATGGAGATGAATCTTCAACAAACAAAAAATTAATTTTTATCAAAGTAGTTTAACTTTCAACCAAGTAGTGGAACTTTCAACCAAAAGACGAATTTGAAACAAAACACATAAATTTTCAACTAAAAAGAATCAATTTTAAACCAAAAATGGAATAGTTACATTTTTAGTTAAAAAATTAATTTTCAGACGAAAACAAAACTTTTGAAGAAAATAGTAAATTTTTCATTCAAAAATATAATAAAAAAACATTTCAATTAAAAAAAGAACTTTTAACCAAAACAGATGATTTATCTAATAAAAGTTGGATTTTCAATCCAAAAGAGGAATTTTCTGTTTTCTGTTCTAAAAAAAAAAAAAAAAAAACTTTCGACCAAAAAAGATGAATTTTCAACCAATTAGTAGAATTTTTAACCAAAAGAGATGAATTTTGAAGCAAAAATATAATAGTAGACTTTTTAATTTTAAAAAATCAGCTTTCAACCAAAAAAAAAATGAAATTTCTACTAAAAGATGAATTTGCAATCTAAAATGACGAATTTTACGTCAAAAATGTGGATGTTCACGAAAACAGTTGAATTTCCAACCAAAAAAGATGACTTTTTAACAAAATAGCTGAATTTTCAACAAAATAATTCAATTTTCAACCAATTAGTAGAATTTTTAA
>CAKNYM010041069.1:58922-145336 GCA_932195095.1 Andricus curvator
ATAGTAGACTTTTTAATTTTAAAAAATCAGCTTTCAACCAAAAAAAAAATGAAATTTCTACTAAAAGATGAATTTGCAATCTAAAATGACGAATTTTACGTCAAAAATGTGGATGTTCACGAAAACAGTTGAATTTCCAACCAAAAAAGATGACTTTTTAACAAAATAGCTGAATTTTCAACAAAATAATTCAATCTTCAACTGAAGAAGAGAAATTTTTAACAAAATAGTTGAATTTTTAACAAAATAATACATTTTTCAATCAAAATAGTTGAATTATGAACCAGAAATGTAATAGAAAAACTTTTTACTAAAAAAAAGAACTTTCGACCAAAAAAGATGATTTATCTAACAAAATAATTCAATTTTCAACCAATTAGTAGAATTTTCAACCAAAAGAGATGAATTTTGAAGTAAAAATATAATAGTAGACTTTTTAATTTTAAAAAATCAGCTTTCAACCAAAAAAAATGAAATTTCTACTAAAAGATGAATTTGCAATCTCAAATGTCGAATTTTATGTCAAAAATGTGGATGTTCAAGAAAACAGTTGAATTTCCAACCAAAAAAGACGACTTTTTAACAAAATAGCTGAATTTTCAACAAAATAATTCAATTTTCAACCAATTAGTAGAATTTTTAACCAAAAGAGATGAATTATGAAATAAAAATATAATAGTAGACTTTTTAATTTAAAAAAATCAGCTTTCAACAAAAAAAAGAAGATTTTTCTACCAAAAGATGAATTTGGAATCTAAAATGACGAATTCTCTATCAAAAAGTTAGATGTGCAATAAAACAGTTGAATTTTCAACCAAAAAAATATGACTTTTCAACAAAATAGTTGAATTTTCAACATAATAGTTGAATTTTCAACATAATAGTAGAATATTTGACCAAAAGAGATAAATTCTGAACCAAAAATATAATTTAAAAAACTTTTCAATTCAAAAGAATTAACTTTGAACCAAAAAATATGATTTTTCTACTAAAAGATTTTCAACAAAACAGTTGAATTGTCAACAAAATAATTCAATATTCACACGAATAGTCGAATTTTTTTAATAAAAGAGATAAATTCGGGGCTAGAAATATAACAGACTTTTTCATTAAAAAGAATTAAATTCAACGAAAAATAGTTGGATTTTCTGTTTGGGTTCTATTAACTCAGTTCGCATCTAAGCGAAAAACCGGGAAGTTTCTTGAAAACAGAGAAAAAAGAGGAATTCTTTAAAAAAGAAAGAAAGAGTGTGAAGTCTGAAACTATTACATGTTACGACACGTCACACCTTTCACCAAAAGTTCCACCATGGCAATGTCACTTCCATGCTCGAACTACGGGGGGAGGTGTCACGTCTCTTGCGGCAATGTGATTTCTTTTGCAAAGCATGTCAGGGACAAATCTTTTTGCAAGAACAATTTTGAGCTGTTTCTAAATTCCGATTTAAGATTTGTGGGGCAAGTTTACACTTTAAATATGAGACATAAGAGTCTGATCTGATGTAATATTGGACAGCAATTGGATTAAGAAGGTGTTTTGCATTCCTCGAAAAAGCTTCTCCAGTGGGGTTGTTAAACTTTAACCTCACTGACCTTTCACCTGCTGCACGCTCGTGAGCTTTCGCTCCCAGAGATCGTCAAAAGGATGCGACGTGGCTGGCTCAAAGTCTCCCGTGTACTGCCTCATTCCAGCACTCGTCGTGTAGCAACACGTACACATACACGAGTGATATCTCAGTCGTCCTTCATCGAGGTAAGGATGTGCCAAGGCGTCCACCACAGTGATCCTTTTATCCTGTAAAGAAAGTCACGAAGGTTACGTTAATTTCCTGTATTCTACCCAGAAGAGACGAATATTGAACAAATTACGTGAATTTTAAATAGTTGAATTTTCATCTAACAAAGGTCGATTTTCAATCAAAAATAGAAAAGTTACATATTTAGTAAAAATAAAACCTACTACACTGATGATTGTGCAACCAAATAAATAATTGTTTACAAATTAGTTCAAGTTTTAACCAAGAAAGATAAATTTTCAATTAAAAAGACCAATTTTCTAAAAAAAAGTTGAATTTTCAACCCACAAACATTAATTTTATACCAAAAAGTAGAGTTTTCAAAAAAATAGTTTGATTTTCATCTAGAATTGAATTTTTAACAAAATAATTATATTGTCAACAAAATAGTTGCATTTTTAACCAAATAGTTGAATTTTCAAACTACAAAGATGATTTTTCAACCAAGGAGATTAATTTTATACCAAAAAGACGAATTTTCAACAAATTACATGAATTTTCAAACAAATATTTGAATTTTTAACTAAAAAAGATAAGTTTTCAAGAAAAAAATGGAAAAGTTACATTTTTAGTTGAAAAATCTACTAAAATGAGGAACATGCAACCAAAAAAATAATTTTTAACAAATTAGTTCAAGTTTTAAACAAAAAAGATATATTTTCAACCAAAAAGACAAATTTTCTAAAAAACAGTTGAATTTTCAACCCAAAAATATTAATTTTATACCAAAAAGAAGATTTTGAATTAAAATTGAGAATCTCCACACAAAAAAATGAATTTTTAATATTAGACTTTCAAAGCAAAATACGAATTTTTTGTAGAACAGATTAATTTTCAACAAAATAGTTAGTTTTTAACCAATCACTTGCCTTTTTAACCAAAAAAGAGAAAAATTTAACCAAGAAGATTAGTTTTCTAGCAAAAAAGACAAATTTTCAACTAAAAAATATTAATTTTCAACAAAAAATGGAAAAGTTGAATTTTGAGTTTAAAAAATAAGTTTAAACCAACGAGGTGAATTTCCAACTGAAATTATGAATCTTCGATTGAATAACTTACATTTTTAGTTAAAAAATTAATTTTCAAACAAAAAATTAATTTTCAACCAAATAATTGATTTTCAAACAAAAAAAATTAACAAATTGGTTCAACTTGTACTTAAGTGTTGAATTTCTAATTAGAAAAATCAATTTTCAACAAAAAATGGAATAGTTACATTTTCAGTAAAGAAAATTAATTTTAAACAAAAGAAAAAAAGTTTTCAACCGAATAGTTAAACTTTTAACCAAGGAGATAAATGTTTAACTACAATGGTGAATCTTTAACTGAACGAGTTAAATTTTCAGTTAAAAACATCAATTTTCAACTAAAAAAAAAGTTTAACAAAGTGGTTCACATTTTACCTACGTAGCGGAATTTTTAATTAGAAAAAATCAATTTTCAACAAAAAATGCACTTTCAATAAAAAATTAATTTTCAACAACAAAAATTTTAATTAAAACGATGAATCTTCAAAAAATCTCAACGAATAATGTAATAATAGTAGATATTTCAACCGAAAGGATTTTAATTTTAAATACAAAGCAGTTGAATTAAAAAAAAAACGAAACGTAAAACAAAATAGTTGAATCTTGAACCAAAGAAGATTAATTTTTAACCAAAGAGTTTCATTCTTTACCAAAAAATATGAAATATCTACCAAAAGACGTCAAATTTAAAACCGAAAAAGGGAATTTAAAGAAAAATAGATCAATTTTCAAGCAAAGAAGATTTCAGTTGAATTTTCAATAACAAATCATGAATTTTCAACAAAAAAGTTAATTTTCTACCAATATAGTTGAATTTTCTACCCAAAGACGAATTTCCGATGAAACAGTTCTATTTTAAACCAAAAAGGATGACTTTAACAAAATTGGTGAATTTGCAACTAAATAATATAATTTTTAACTTCAAATATGATTATGAGCAAATAAATTACCAACAAGAATATTATATCAGGGTGACCGCAAATTTTATTTTCAAAATTCCGTAACTTTTTCTTGACCATTTATATTCAAAGGCCAGAATTTCAATCTTATAACATTTTAAACATAGAATATTTTATAAAGGACATTAAACAATTTCATTTGTGGTTGATTCAGAACCAAACTATTCAGATTATTTCAAAACACCCTTCAAGCAATATTTAAACAAAAAATATATATTTTCCAATAAATTTGGGGAAAGAATCATGAGCTTAGTGTCTCTATTTCAAAAATTTATTTATTATCGATATCAGAAAATAAAAAAAATTCAAAATTTCAAATTAGACTTCCAACCTTTCAAGCTCATTAGAGACAAATTAAAAATTTCAAATTTATTATCCTTGAGAGTTATTTAAAGTACATTTCATAGAAATTCCCTGACCTTTCCAAGATTTTTTAAAAAATCCCTGACATTTCCAGGCCAATAAAATTCCCTGACTTTTCCCTGATTTCCAGGTTTTCCCTGACCTTGGGCCACCCTGAATAATGGTTTTAGATTAGCTTATATGACAGATACGGAGACAAGTTGCGATTGTCGATTAAATAAAGATAAGAATGAACTTACTGGATCGAAAACCAGCATCTGGCATAGCAAATGCACAGCCTCGTGTGTCGCTTGGTTGCTGAGGGTGTAAAGAGCCGTGAGCGAGGGTGGCTTGGGGGCGCGTCTCAGCATATGAGAACGGGCACCCTCACAGGCATACCTCATATCCTCGAGAGTCGGCGTTCCCAACAATTCCGTGATCAGCTCCAACTGCAGAGTCAAGAACAATGATCCATTAATTATTTTCAGTCGGCTGTGATTGCGTCGCCATTAAAAACCGTACTTGTCGGGAGAGCTTCTGACATTAGAACAGACCCCCGGGCGCAAAGAAATTCTTCGGACTAGACTTTAGAGATAGAGATTTCTTTATTCCGATAAATTGATATCAGCAGATGAGTAAGCTGCGTTCTAATCCAAGATTCCTGTTACCGACATCGAGAACATTCTGCACCTCAAGTGGTTCGTGTCCGTGCTAAGTTTCTAGAATCTTCTCGTGGGGTCCAAAGAAAAACAATCGCGCAATTTTGGGTGAAGAACTTGCGTAAACAACTTCAAGGTTATATTTTGATTTGCCCTTACATTTCCTACTGCGTCATATACTTATGAGAAATACAAGGTCAAATCAAAATATAACCTTGTAGTTGTTTACGCAAATTATTCTCACACAATTGCGCAACATTATCTTTTGACGTCATCGGGAACCTCCGAGAACTTTCGGGAAACTTAGCACGGATTAGAACCACATTAAGCTGCAAAAAGGATTTCGATGTTGGTAACATGTCGGTAACAGGAATCTTGGATTAGAACGCGGCTTACTTATCTACTGATGTCGATAATCAGGAAAAATTACAAATCTTTCACTCGCAAGGTGTCTACTAATTTTAGGCCACCAAATACAAACCAAATTTAAACAACATAATATTTTTCTAATTTAAGAGGGCTGCCACAAACTAACAGGGATCACAGCACAAAAAGAGCTTAAAGAAGAGGAAATAGGGTAATTTTTTTTTACGAAAAAAATTTATTCACAAGTAAAAGAACTGAATCGTCGTTTATTATTATTATTTTTGGTTTAAATGAGATAATAAAGTAAATTTTTATTACCTGTTGTACAGGACTCTGGGCTTGGAAGAGAATTCGTCTTTGAAGAAGTTCACCGAAAATACAACCAACACTCCAAACATCCACAGCAGCCGTGTAATGCCGGGCACCCATTAAAATTTCCGGTGCTCGGTAATACTGCGTCACTACTTCCTGGGTCATATGTTTATTTTGGTCAGGTTCTTCCACCCGAGCTAATCCAAAATCACAGATCTGCGAAAAAATACAAGAAAAAATAAATACAAAAACTTGATTTCGAAAATCACAATTTCAGGGTGTCTACTCAAATTCTGGAAAAAAATGCCCTGATAACTCCAGGTTTTTCCCATGTAACTTTAGATATTTTCAGGTATAATTTTTCATAATAAGGAGCCACTCAAGTCAACAAAATAGTTAAATTTTCAGTCAAAGTGATGATTTTTCACCTATATGATGGAATGATGAATCTTTAACTAGAGCGGTTGAATTTTCTACCAAAAAGCTGAATTTTTAACTGAAATTATGAATCTTTAACTGAAACGGTTGAGTTTTCTACCAAAAAGATGCATTTTCAACTAAAAAAGATCAATTTTCAAACAAAAATGGAACAGTTAAATTTTTTAGTTAACAAAATTAATTTTTAAGCAAAAAATAACGAATTTTCAACAAAATAGTTACATTTTCAACCAAAGTGATAGCATTTTCAACTAAAACCATAAATCTTCAATTGGAATTGTTGAACTTTAAACCAAAAAGATTAATTCTTAACTAAAATGATGAATCATTAACTGTAATAGTTAAATTGTCAACCAAGAAGATTAATATTTTCTACCAAACAATATGAATTTTCAACAAAATACATCAAATTTCAACTAAAAAAGATCAATTTTCAACCAAAAATTTGAATGGTTAAATTTACAGTTAAAAAATTAATTTTCAAGAAAATATTAAATTTTCGACCAAAGAGATGAATTTTCAATTAAAAAAAAACTTTCAATCAAAAAAAAAACAATTGAAAGTTCAGCTGAACAAACTTATTTTCAACTGAAAACCAAAAATTTTGAGGATGAATTGTTAACCACATAGTTTAATATTGAACCTAAGAAATTAAACTTTAACAAAAAAATATTTTTATTTTGAATCAAAAACAGTTGAATTCAACCAAAAAAGAGGAATTTTCAACTAAGAACAATTTTTCAGCCAAGAGAGAAAAAAAATGTCAACCCAACTGTTGAATTTTAAAACAAAAAGATGCATTTTCAACCAAAGAGATTAATTTTATACCAAAAAGGACGAATTTTCAACAAAATACATCATTTTTTAACCAAATAATTAAAAAGATGTTAAATTTTTTTCAACTAAAAAAGATAAATTTTCAACCAAAAATAGAATAGTTAGATTTTCAGTTGAAAAGTTAATACCCAAAGAAAACAAAAAAGAATTTTTAACTAAATAGTTAAATCCTGTAACACAAAGATACTTTTACACATGAAAAACATTTTTATTTAATTTTATATTACAATTTTTATTTAATTTTATATTACAATTTTTTTTTAATCAAAAAAAAATTCCCTGTCATTTCCAGGTTTTTCCTAGTACATAATAATTCCCTAACCATTCCAGGTTTTCAGATTTTCCAGATAAGTAAACACCCTTAATTTGGAAAATTTATTATTTAATATTTATATTTACGTAATCACAGAATTTACCAATATATGTAGTAAATTCATTACAATTTTCCTTATTCAAATTTGATTTCAAAAATCTTGAAAGCAAAAATTAAAACTCAATTCCAGTTTATTATTAAATACTAAAATTAATTCCACATTTAGTTAAAATCTGGAAATAAAATAGAAAACTCACCTTCAGGACGCAATTGCTATTCACTAAAAGGTTCCCAGGTTTGATGTCTCTGTGAAGGATTCTGGCGGAGTGAAGGTATTTAAGACCTGAAACATAAAAAATTAGTAAAGATTAGATATAATTATGATTATGCAATTATTTCTAATATTTTAAAGGTTTAGGAATCGATATTTTTAAATTTGAAAGAAAATTTAATGAAATTCAAATTTGGTTTCCGACTATTACAAAAATTCTCGATATCTAAACTCAATTACACAAAATTTTACAATTTTAATTATTTAAATAGTTAATAGTTACGCACTTTTAAGCTGAAGACGTTAAAAAATGAATAAATTAAAAAAAAAGTTCGAACTTGGTTAATTCAAATTTTTTTATTTTTTAGTCAAAAAATTCCAGATCAAATAATTTAAAATATATACATTCACTAGTACACAATTTCAGATACATTTAAAATTGGATAATTTCTATTGGACAATTAAAAATATATAAATTCTTGAAAATTTTTAATCTTTAATTTAAAAATATAAGAATTTAACCATTTAGAATTGAGCAATATAACTTAAATTTGTATTTAAATTTGTTAAATTTTATACGTTGTCAAAGGTCTATTTTGGAAAAGAATATCCTAAAACACATTTTTTCAAGTGGTTTCAAAACTTTTAATCTCGTTGACATGCCTAATTCGCTAAAAAAATAAGTGAATAGAAAGCATAATTGTTTTAATAAATTACAGTCAATTTAATAAATTGTAGAAAAATATTGTTCAAGCAAGAATAATAATTTCAATTGAATTAAACTTTTTTTATCTTTTGACCGTTTATCTAATATTTCTTCTGCCACATTATTTTTAAAAATCGTTTTATAATACTATTCTTCCAAACAAAAAGCCATTTCATGCGAAAAATTAACACATAACTAAAAGAATACAATTATTCCTAACTTTCATTTTGCCCCACCCAGTTATAACAATCGCTTATCCCATGAAATAAAATTTATAAACCCATAATAACCCAAATATTTTAAGGTGGTTGCTAAATTTTATTTCAAAATTCCCTGACCTTTCCCTCACAAAATTTTTTATTTTCCCTGACAATTAATATTCAAATACGAGAATTTTAATCTTGTAAAATTTTTAACATCGAATCTTTTATAAACAAAATAAAAAAATTTCAAATGAAAGTTTAAAAATTAAAAATGTACGTCAACTACAAGAGATTACTTTTCTACCATAAAAGACGAATTTTCAGTCCAGAAAGGACGAATTGTTGACCAAAGTCGATGACATTTTAACAAAATAGTTTCATTTTTAACCAAATTGTTGAATCTTCAACTAAAATGATCAATCATCAACCAAAAATAAAAAATGAATTTTTAACAAAGTTGTTTAACTTTCAACGCAGAAGTTGAATTCTCCAACAAAAAAGAGGAATTAAAAAAAATAGACTTTTCAGTCACGAAAGAAAAAAAGTTCTTCCAAATCGTTGAACTTTTAAGCCAAAAGCCGAATTTTCTGTAAAACAGTTGAAATTTTAACCCGAAAATATGAATTTTCAACACAAAAGTTAAGTTTGAACCAAAAAGTTCCATTTTTTACCATAAAAGAGGAAATTTCAACCAAGAAGATTAGTTTTCCACCAAAATGAATTTCCATCCAAAATTATGCATTTAAAAAATATGATTTTTTAACAAAGTGGTTCAACCTTTAACCAAGTAATTGAATTTTAGACCGAACAAGATGAATTCTCAACGACCAAAAAAAGATTTGAATTTCAAATAAAAAAGAGAATTCAACTAAAAAAGACGAATTCCTAAACAAAATAGTTGAATCCTCAACCCAAGAAGATTCATTTTCAACCAAAAAAGATTTCAGTTGAATTTTTAATCAAAATATGCATTTTCAACCAAAAAGGATGTTTATTAAATAAAATTGTTGAACTTGCAACTAAATAATAACATTTTTAAATGGGAATATAATCTTTAGGAGGGAGCAACTGAAAAAAAAAGAAATAGAAATATAAGGCAAATAAATTACTAACAAGGATATTATATCAGGATGACCGCAAACTTCATTTCAAAATTCCCTAACTTTTCCCCGACCAATGATACTCAAAGACCAAAATTTTAATCTTGTAACATTTTTAACATACTATTTTTTATGGGCGAAATAATACAATATAAATTTGAATTAAAAATGTTTAATTTATTATCCATAACAGTTATTTAAAGTGCCTCTTATAGAAATTCCCTGACTGTCCCTGACCAATTAAATTCTCGCACTTTTCCCTGTCATACATTTTTCGACCGCAGAAAAACCCAAATATTTTCATATAAAAATATAAAAATGTTTTTTGGCCTAAGTTGAGTCGAAAATCCTGCTTAGTTCGCTTTTCTATTCTTTTTTTCTTCTTTCTTCTTTATTTTCCTTTCTCTTCACATATGAAGTTGAATAGAGCATGCATCAATGTCACCCATACAGAACAACCCCATGAAACTGTGCGTGTGGAATACGCGTGCGGCATTTGGGGTGCTAGGGTTGAATAGGGAACGGATTACCCCTGCCCTGTGCCAATATACCAACCCTACACCCCACCCCGTTTTTCTTTTTCAACCCGCAGATTCACATCCCCCCCACCCTCCCCACCCACCCTACCACTTGCGATGAGTTCGGGGTGGCGACGAATACTCGACTCGACAGACTCGCTCCACCTAAACGAGAGATAATCTCTCGTGAATAATGACTGGAGGATAGAAGCATTGAATTTTGCGTGGGAGGAGAATCGAAACGAAAACTCTTCATAGTTCTAAAAACTCGGTTTAACATCGACCCCAAAAAAATTAATTTCATTAATCAAAGTCCAACAAAGTTTTCATAGTTTTTATTCCAATTCATTTATTCAGGGAAATGTAGAGAGAAATGAGGGTAATTACACAGGGTGGCCTAAAAACCGAATTTTCAAAATTCCCTGGCTTTTCCCCCTGACTTTTCCATGACCAATTTTTAGTTTTCTCAAAGTAAAAATAAAAAAATTTAATTATTTATATATTTATTCCTAACAAAAAATATTAGTCTTCTACTATAAAAGATGAATTTTCAATTCAAAAGGACGAATTTTCAACAAAACATTTTAATATTTGACCAAAAAATATTACTTTTTAACAAAATAAATAAATCCACAACAAAATGATTACATTTTCAACACAATGGTTGAATTTTTAAACTAATTTTGGAATTTTCAAACTAAAAAGATGAATTTTCAACCAAATGGTCGAATTTTCAAACAAAAAAGATTAAATTTCAACCAAAAAGCAGTTGCATCTTCAACCAAATAATTGAATTTTTTAGAAGACAGTTACATTTTGAAAAGAAAAAAAAGAATCTTCAAGCCAAAAAGACGAATTTTTAGAAGACAGTTGAAATTTCAAACAAGAAAGATTAATATTTTCAACCAAGAACTTTTCTACCAAAAAAGAAGAATTTTAAATCGAAATGAATTTTTAAAGAAAAAAGTTCATCAAATTGTTGAACTCTCAAGCCAAAAGACGAATTTTCTATAAAGCCGTTGAATTAAAAAAAAAAACTTAATTTTCAACAAAATAGTTGCAGTTTTAACAAAAACGAGGAAGTTTAAAAACAGGAAAGTTAGTTTCCTACCAAAAAAGATGAATTGTTAACTAAAAAAAATCAATTCTCAACCAAAAATGGAGAACTTAAATTTCCAGTTAAAAAAAGTAATTAAAAAAAAAAGACTTTTCAAAAAAATAGTTCCATTTTTATTGGCAAGCATCGTTATAAGTTTCTTAATTATAAAATTTAGCACTATATTTTCTACGTAAATTGTTGAGGGGATTTAAAATCCTTTTTTTTCTGATACTGACATTTAGAGTTTCGGAGACTGTTGTTCGGAAGGTTCGAAAGGAGTCCAGGGAACCGAATAAAGCAAAATGGGACATAAAATCGTCGACTCTGACGTATCCCCGATGTTTTCATTTACTATCTCGTCATTCCACCCCTTTTCTTTTTATTTCCACCCCATTGCACTTTCGTGCACTTTCCCAAATACACACTCCATAAAATAAATCGAATGCGTTCGATTCAATTTTCTTTTCGCCGAGAAAAAGAATATTGAAATTTGTACACTCAACTCCCAATATAAGATTCCCGGTTTAGGCCGTTCCTACAACTGATGGCCTCCGCAGTTTCGTGATGAGAAGAGCCGCGGGACTGATATAGAGGATGTGCTCAGTCAAGCGTGACAAACAGCTAGAGGGCCACACTCTCAGTGCGTTAGTTGCATCAGGTTGCGTCATGCGTCCCAATCCAACAGAAATTATTTATGCGGGATTTATGGGAGTTGAGAGTATATTTGAAAAGAAGGATAAAATGTTTGAATAAACAATTTTTATATTAGTTTTTAATTGTGGCCTTGACGACCTTTATCGAATCAACATTTGTGAATTTCAATTTCAGCTTCAGCCTAGGAACTACAAAAATATTCAAGAAAAGATTAATCATATTTTAATTAAATTGAGTTTCTGGATATTTTCAACCTTCTTAAAATGATACGTTCTTTACAATCTCATTTGGATGTATTATTTATTATAATTATCTTTTAACTCAGTCGATCTTTAGCATTTAATATCGAACATCTGAGTGGCTTAAGTGGTTGATGGCCGAAGTGAAAATAATTTATCATCCTCTGTAAAGCTCTTTGTTTATAAGTAGAGGTCGTTATCGTCATGTTTTGAAACTACACACGAGGTTAATGCATTCTGTCTTCATGATAGGTCATTTACCTGAAATTTACGCGATATAAATTGGCAAATTAAATTTAGCGTCTATAGGAAACTCAAATATATAATTTTCCATTTTATATAATAATTTTTGGATAATAAATTGTATATAATAAAAATTCTTTAAGTCTTTTAACGGTTAATACGGTAAAGATATCAGTACTACGCCACTTAAGGTTAGAATCATATTCAAAACTGTATAAAAAGTGATCGTCAAGTTCGACAATGATGGAATGCATTTATCAGTATTCTAGACATTATACAGCTTCTCATTCACCTATTCAAAATTTATTGTAAAAGCTACGGCAATGATTTGAATGTATACTGAAAAATAAATGTGTAAAATCGTCGGAAGTGGACCACACAATTTTGAATGAGAGGGGGAGACCGACTACTGATTGGTGACCCACTATTGGTGTAACAGAGTGGCCGGTAGGTCAGGGAAATCCTGGAAATCATGGAAATCAGGGATTTTGAAAAAAAAATCTTGCAAAAGTCAGGGAATTTCTATACGAGGCAGTTTAAATAACTATCAAGGATAATAAATTAAAAATTTTAAAATATTAATTCTAAATTTTATTAGAGATTCTTGTCTTTAAATATTATTGGCCAGAGAAAATGAAAAATTAGGGAATTTTGAAAATGAAGTTTTGCGGCCAAGCTGATATAATATTCTTCGTAGTAATTTATTTACCTTGTATTTCTATTTCATTTTTTCTGCCTTTATTTCTCCCTAAAGACTACATTTTTAGTCAAAAATTTTAGTAACTGTTTTGATGGAAATTCGTCTTTGGGTTGAAAATCCAAATATTTTTTAGAAAATTATTCTTTTTGGTTTAAAAATCCATCTATTTTAGTAGAAATTTAATCTTTTTTCGATAAAAATATAACTGCTTGGTTGAAAATTATTTCTTCTTTTGCTTTGAAACTGAAACTGCATTCGAAATTGTTGCAAGCTTCAGGTCTCGGACTCACTTCAGAGATAAAAAATAGTGTAAATAGAGTCACAAATGTAAAAAGATAGCGTCACAATAATGTTATAACATTTTTCAATTATTAAACTTATGCGCGGTCTGAACTTAAAGGTATATAGTCCGAAATCAAAAAGTGTACAATGGACAATTAACTTTACTTTTTAAGCAACATTTCCATTTTTTCAATCTAATATTTTTAAAGTATTAAAAATGAACTTAAATGCTTATTTAAAATGTTATTCTTTAGTCTATGAATGATCAAAATTCCTATTTATTTATCGCAGGCTTCAAAGTCTTTTCCCTATTCCCCTCTTTTTTTTCGTTTTTCCAAAATTCGAACTGAATTGATCGACCCCAATAAGACAATCTAACCATTTTTGGTTGAAAGTTCATTCTGTTCAGTTGAAAAGTCTACTATTAAATTTTTGGTTAAGAATTCATTTTTTGTTTGTTAAAATTTTTATTATTTGGGTTTGTAAAAAAAAGTCATACTTCTTGGTTAAAAATTCAACAATTTGATCGGTATTTTTTTCTTTCTTGATTAACAAATTTTTTTGGTTGAAAATTCATCTATTTTGTTGAACATTCATCTTATTGGTTTGAAAATTCATCTCTTTCTGTAGAAATGTAAACTTTTTTGGTTGAAAATACAACTGCCTGGTTAAAAATTATTCTATTTCAGTTGTAGTTGCACTTTTTTGTAGAAAATTCAACAATTTGGTGGAAAAAATTTAACTTTTTGGCAGAAAATTGGTGTCTTTGTTGAAATTTCGTCCTTTTTGGTAGAAAATCAATTTTTTTGGTTATGAATGCAACAGTTTGGTTGAAAACTAATCTGCTTTAGTTGAGAAATCGAATATTTTGTTTAAAATTCGTTTTTGTTGAAATATTTGTTTGTTGATTTAACTCCTTGGTTGACAGTTGAACTACTTTTCTAAAAAGTAGGTTTTTTTTGTGTTAAAAATTAATTTTTGCAAAAGTTACTTTTTTTGTTGAAAGTTCTTATTATCGGTTTGAAAAATCAACTGTTTTGTAAAAAATTCATCTTGTTTGATAGAAAATTCAACTAGTTGGTATAAAATTTAACTGTTTTATAAAAAATTCGTTTTAAAAAAAATTGTTTTTTTTAAATTTGTGAGAAAAAATTAAATAAATAAAATTTGAACTATATTTGATGCTAGTTCTATTAATATACAGCCTCTTCTGACAAAAAATTAATCTTCTTGCTTGAAAATTAAACTATCTGTTTAAAAATGTATGTATTTTGTTGGGAATTCATTTTTTTGTAGAAAATTCATCTTTCTGGTTGAAAATTTAACTATCCGGTTAAAGATGCTCCGGTTTGGTTGACAAACTATTTTTTGGTGGATGATCTAATTATTTTGTTGCAAATTCATACTTTTTGGTTCAATTCAGCTACTTAGTTGAAAGTTGAACTACTTTATTAATTCACAAGAAACAATCAGATTTTACGAGCCCCCACCTCTCTAATCATCTAACGTTATTTTTGTATGTCCCCTACATAAATTCACGAACAAATTTAGTCGGTAAAAATTACGTAAGATAGTAGAATAAAAAAAACTGTAATTATAGTGACTAAGTAAAGAAATTGTGTCATTTTTTCGAAATAGCAGCGAAATAGTTTCTTCGTTAAACAAAAATGTCAAATAGAGTAAATAATGTGGTGAGTCCATGGCCTGAAATAATTTGAAACTGCTCTTAAAATTGAAAAATTTCGAATTTAAAGTGCTGAAAATGTTGAAATTATGCAATTCCAAACTGCAATCGTTTCACGTGTACCAGTCTTGAAACAATGAGAAAGAGAGAAAAACCTATGCAAATTTAAATCCCGGTATATTGCATACGTAAAGCGAGATGAGACGACGGGTATGAAAACTTGTTTAGCATTGTAATCTCGTTGGTCCTTGAAAGTGAACCTCGGTAAATAATCAAGTAATCCTCTTACGCATGAGAGCAGAAGACATTTTAGTCGTCAGGCACCTCGTAAATATTTTATTTTACTTGCAAACCTTTTTATAAGGTAGAAATAAGTCAGATGAGTGGGTGTGAAGACTTGCGTAAGAAAAAGACGTAAAGAAGACAGTCAAGGTTTTTTATAAACAAAATTTTTTTTTTCCTTGCACTTTGCGCTTTTTCACCGTTTTCATTTGTAAGGCTTGGCTGACTGTAAATATGACTTAACTCCTTCCAAGTAGTATGAATAGAGCTTTCACGTCCAAGCTAACGGTTCAAAACACGGCCTTCACTTCTGATTCGAATATAAGGCAAATTTTTTCAGATACTTTTAATAAAACTGAGGATTGAGTTTTGTGAAATATTTTTTTTTTATAATTAAAGGAACTACTTTCGGTAGTGTCTGCATCATGATGGCCGAAAAACTTGATTTTCAAAATTTCCCGACTTTTCCCTGACCATATTTAAATTTTTCCTGACCTTCAAACATCAGCATTTTAATCTTGTAACATACTTAACCTAGAATCTTTTATAGACAAAATAAAAAATTTCAGATCAACAAAAAAGTTGAATCTTCAACCAAAAAAGATGACTTTTTAAGAAAATAGTTCAATTTTCAACAAAATAGTTTTTAATAAAATAACTGAATCTTTTAGAAGACAGTATACTTGAATTTTCAACAAAATAATTAAATTTTTGAACAAAATAGTTGAATTTTTAACCAAATAGTTGAATTTTCTACCTACAAAGAAGAATTTTCATCCAAACAATGGAATTTTCAAACAAAAAAGATTAATACTCAACCAAAAAAAGTTGCATCTTCAATCAAATATTTGAATTTTCAACCCAAAAAATTAAATTATCAACAAAAAGGTGAATTTTTAACCGATTAGTGAAATTTTCAACCTACAAAAATGAATTCTCATACAAATGTAATAGTTGATATTTCATCCAAAGCAGATGAAATTTCAACAAAGTAAATGAATTTTAAAACAAATAGTCGAATTTTCAAACAAAAAAGATATTGAAACTAAATCAAAACCAATTGCATCTTCAACCAAATAATTGAATTTTCAACTCAAAAAAATTGAATAATCAGCGACAGAAAGATTAATTCTAAACAAAAAAAAGTAATAGTTGATATTTCAACCAAAAAAGATGAAATTTCAACCAAATACATAACTTTGCAAATAAATAGCTGAATTTTCAACTAAAAACGACCAATTTTCAACAAAAAGTAGAAAAGTTAAATTTTCAGTAAACATTCAAGCCAAAAGAAAAATTTTCTGTAAAACAGTTGAATTTGCAACCCAAAAATAAGAATTTTCAAAAAAAAGTTAATTTTCAACCACCTGAAATTTTTATTAAATCTCTTGAAAATACCTTGTGATCATTTTAAATATATTAAAATATTTCAAATCATTTGAAATTCTTCATATTATTGAAGTCAATTAAAAATAAAGTATTATATTATTGGAATCAGTTAAAAATTCCTTGGAATATTTTGAAATACCCTAAAATATTTCAAAACCTTTAAAATATTTTGAAATCTCTTGACATTTTTGAAAGATCTTGAAACTTCATTGGAATTTTTAAAAAATACCCTAAAATACTTAGAATCTGTTAAAATATTTTGAAATCCTTTAAAACGTTTTAAAGCTCTTGAAAATTTCGTGCAATTTTTTAAAATACCCTAAGATATTTCAAATCCTTAAAAATCTTTTGAAACACCTTCAAATTTTTTAGAGCTCTTGAAAAATTCTTTGAATTTAAAAAGAAATACCTTAACATCTTTTACAATCTTTGAAATCCCTGCAAATTATTAAAATCAATTTAAAATTCCTTCAAATCTTTTAAAAGATATTTTTAAATTCTTTTTATAACAAATTTTTAATCTCTTAAAATCATTAAAATCCTTGTAAATTCCTTGAAATCCTTAAGGCCGTGGCTACGTGTACCGAAATTTTTGTACAAATAGCTGGATTTTTTCGGTACAAATGAGGGGAGGTGGAAAAGGGGCTATTTGTACCAAAATTTCGATATGTATAGCTGGATTTTTTCGGTCCGCGTAAACACGCCTTAATAAATAAAAATTAGAATTGATTATTTTACGTATATTTGTGTTTTTAATTAATGATTATCTACTGTCTCCCCTGACCAAAAATATTTAAAATCCTTTGAAATCTTTTGAAATCACTTGCAATTTTTTAAAGCTCTTAAAAATTCCTTGGAAGTATTAAAAATAGTTTTAAATCTTTTATATCCTTTGAAATCACTTCAAATTAATGAAATCTGTTAAAAATTCCTCGGAATCTTTTAAAATATAAAAAATATTTAATATATTTAAATATATTTTTTGTCGGATTAACAAGTCCATCCTCTTTTCCAACTCCGCCAATTTTTGGGGGACGACTAGATGCAGCCTTTCAAATAACCTAAATTATTGTAAAAGAATTCAAGAAAATTCAGAAACCGGTATACCAGAATTCAATGGTGGCGAAGCCATGGGTTAATTTATTGAATGAAAAGTGAATAAAGTGATCTTTTAATTTTTTTAAAGTGACTATAGTGACTTTATCTTAAAAAAGTGACAGCCCTGATTATTCTTGATAGTTACTTCAAGTGCTTCTTACAGAAATTCCCTGACTTTTGCCATTTTTTTAAACCCCTGACTTTTCCCTGATTTCCCTGACCTGCGGCAACCCTAATTAGAAGACTTGTCAAGGAAAAAATGAAAACCTTCAATATGGTATATGCGGTCCTAGTGAAATGAAAAATATAATTTGTGGAACAATATCGTCGGTAAATGGTAGTAAAATATAATAGGTGTGATAGAAAATGAGGATAGAAGAGATGGCAAGCAAGAAGAACCAAGAAGCTATACCACCAACCGACCGGATGACGGGGTCTGGGGTCACGGATGGGCGGTGGTTGGACTGGTTTGGGCCCCAGCAAGACAAGAAGAGGAACTCTAGTCCGGACTTTGCGTGCCTCATATACCGGGTGTCCATTTTCTACTCCCACCACAATTAAAAAAATAAAACTCTCAAAAAAGGACAATTTAATTTTTTATTATTCTTCAATTTCGTTTGATCCAAACAACCGAAAAATAACTCAATATCCGACTTTTTGTTGAGTTAAATAAATTCAGAAGATATTTACTTCAGAAAGGTAAAGATAAATGTTCAAATTATGACTGAGGAAAATTAATTAATAATAATAATTTTAGAAATCATTCACTTTGTCATACGCAGATGTCGGTTTGACATCTCATAAAATTGTCTTTCTACTTGAAGCAACTTCATTGATTTTCAAGTTATTAATTTTGCACTTCGAATTAAAATTAGTGCATTTTAAAAAGCGCGATGCAAAATTTGTAACGCTTAAAGTAGTTTGAATTTATTAATTTTAAAAGCTTGATACTACATGATTTAATAGGTAACTATTAATAACTTTTATCATCTTCGAAACTTTTATAATTCTGATTTAAAATTACAGTTTTTAATGCATAATAATTTTTAGTGTAATATTCCCGAAAAATAAAATATTCGAGAAAAAAATTCCCAAAATTATAAAATTGCCAAAAATGTTGAATTCCTGAATTGTAAAAATCGCCAAATAAAGAAATTCCCGACAGTTTATAATATTACCGAATTTTTAAATTCCCCATGATAGATAATTCCCAAAATACAATTGCCGACATTCTAAAAAATCCGACAAAATAAAAATGGTTTTAATAATAAATTATATACAAAATAAAAAAATATGTTCATTAAATAATAGTATTTAATTTTATTTATTATTTTTTATTTGGTTATTTAACCATTTTTTATAGTTTGGATTCGGAAATTTTATAATTTGGGAATTTCCCTGTGTCGACAATTTTCCGGGTTCCGATATTTTATAATGTTGTCAACTTTATTTCAGGAATTTTCTATTGTCGGAAATTTTCAAATTCGGTAATATTATAAACTATCGGAAATTTTATTGATCGGAAATTTTTAATTTTCTAATTTAGGAAATTTTTCTTTTCGAATATTTCCATTTTCGGGAAGATTCCAGTGTCCGGAGTTTTATTTTCCTGGATTTGACAGTCGTCCCGCTACTACTCTAAAATTGTAAAATTTTGAATTTTTCATTTTGAAATAGTCCTTTTGAGAATTTACTTAAACGTAGAAGTTAATTTGATCATTTTGTTGATAATTCAACAATTTCGGTTAAAAATTAATTTCTTTGGTTGAAAATTGAACTATTTTGTTGAATATTCTTTTTTTTTGGTTGGCAATTTATTTTTCTAGCTAAAAATTTAACTATTAATTTTTGTTTCAAATTTTTTTTTTTAGTTGAAACTTCATGTATTTTGTTGAAAATTTGTCTTTTGGTAGAAAATTAATCTTTTGTGTTGAGAATTAAACTATTTCGTTAAAAACTCACTTTTTTAGTTGAAGGTTCATTATTTTAGTTAAAAATTAATTTCTTTAACTGAAAATTTAACTATTCCAGTTTTTGGGGAACAAATTTTTTCATAGAAATTTAATCTTCTCGGTTGAAAATTCACTTATTTTGTTGAAAATCTGTCTTTTTTTATAGAAAATTAATTCTTTTTGGGTTGAAAATTCAATTATTTGGTTAAAAACTAATTTTTTGGTTGTAGGTTTATCATTTTATTTAAAAATACACTTTTTAACTGCAAATTTAACTATTCCATTTTGTGTGGAAAGTTGATCTTTTTTGATAAAAAAATTTATCTTCTTGGTTGAAAATTCATCTTGGTGGTTGAAAATTTAACAGTTCTACTTTTAGTTAAAAATTCATTTCTGTGGTTGAATATTCGTTTCGTTTTAGTTGAAAATTAAGTTTTTAAACTGCAAATGTAGCTATTCCATTTTTGCTTGGAAATTTATATTTCATTTTATTGAAAATTCAATTATTTTGGTAGGAAATCCATATTTTCGGGTTGAAAACTCAACTTTTGGTTGAGTATAGGAAATTCGGAAATTTGCCTTTTTGGCTTGAAAATTCAACACTTTGGTTGAGGGATCAACTAATTTGTTAAACATTCGTATTTTTTGGTTTAATTCAACTGTTTTTTATTTAAAATTAAAATATTTTTTGGTGGAAATATCAACTATTACACTTTTTGTTGAGAATTTATTTTTTTATCGAAAATTCATCACATTGGTTGAGAAGTTAAGTAACTAAAATAAATTTAGAAAGAAAAACATTTGTTTGCATTAACATTATTCATCTCCTAGGTGTAAGGTTGTTTATATACCCAAACAAAATTTAGAACGGTCAGGGAAAATAAAAAATTGGTCAGCGAAAAGTCAGGGAAATTCAGAGAATTTCGAAATCGGGATTCTGTAGCGACCCTGTAAATAGAGATATATAAATAAAAAATAAATTAATTAATCAAAAATCTGACGCTGCCACTTTCCTCTATTATCAATATATATATATATATATATTTTTTAATAGAACGTTCCTCGTATTTCTATCTAAGGTGCATTGCAGTGCATGTAAATTCAATTTAGAACGAGGAAGTATTTCTTGAAAGATGTAGGAACTTCTGCGGCGAAGTGCAGAATCCAGACCGGTAAAGAGATTAGACTGAGAGTTGTTTTTATTTGAAACCGATAAACGGAGGACCTCGGAGTTCCCAACCTCCCCTGATAATTTCCTTCGAGCTCTATAGAGATAGGGTATAGTTTTCATCCCTTTTTCATTTACTTCCCGGAAGAAAATGAGAAGAGGCATCATAAAAGAATCCACTGGCTGTTTATCCATTTTTCTCATTTTTCCTATACTATCTTCCTATCACATTGAATTTTTCTTCCAGACTTTTTAGCAATGATAACCAGTAGAGGAAAGACAATTCACTTGCTGTTGCAGGATCTAGCAGTCCTTTTTCTACTTTTATTCTGCAATTTTTCTCCAAAGCAATTTCAAGATTAGGAAGAACAAATTTCAGGCAAATCTCGCCCGTTCACGTCTCTGGATTTTTATTTGCTGAAATTAAAAGTATAAACAATTTGAAAATCCTTTATGAAACCATTTTTTTTAAATATTATAAATAATTAATAATTTTTAAGTGAAAGCGTCTGAAATTTAAAAAAAACATTGAACGATTTTGAAATAAAAATGTTTCAATTCAAACTATTTTAGATTGAGTAAAATTTTGAGAAAAGGACAATATGTCGAATGGAATGAAAAGGAATTGAACTTGTATCATTTATAAATAAAAGCTTTTAAAATAGAATAATTTTAAATTAATAGTTTTTGAAATTGCAAGAATTTTAAAACAAAAGCTCTCAGAATTGAAAAATTTCAGACTACAATTTTAAAAATTGGACCGATTTATTAGAAAAGAGTTAAAATCGTATACCATTTCTAAATTAAAGCCTTTAAAATTAAAAATGTTAAAGCAGAAGCTCAGAAAATTGACAAGTTTCAGCCTAAAATTTAAAAAGTTGGACAGTTTCATTAGAAAGAAGTTGAAATTGTATAATTTCTAATGTAAATCGTTCAAAATTTAACAATTTTATTTTGAATTAAAGAATCTCGAAATTGAATGATTTCAAATTTAAATTTCAAAACTTTGAGAATGTAACATTTTTAGATTAGAATAATGAAAATTGGATCATTTAAAATTCAAAGGAACTTAAATTGTAATATTTCTAATTGAAAGCGTTCAAAATTGAATTATTGAAAATTAAAAACTTTAGAATTTAAAACTAAATTGAATATTTCAAATTCAAGACTTCCGAAATTTTAGAATTTTAAATTGTTATTACATAAAAAAATGATAATTTACCATTACAACTAATTAGACAAATTTTTCAAAAATTAAATTCAGTGTCATTGTCACCATTAAAAATGGACATTTTTTTAATTATAAACCTTCAACACTGAATTATTCTAAAAAAGGTTCAAAATAAAAAAGAACTTTAAATGGGAAACATTAAAAATGAAAAGACTTCTTACTACGGAACATTGAAAGTTAAACGAATCCAAACTTCATTTAGAACTTAAAAAATGTAGTCAACCTTTAAAATTTCAATTATTTAGAGTAAGTTTAAATAATTTAAACATTTAAAAATGGTCGATTACCCTTTTTAAAATTCGACCATTTCAATTTTAATTGCAAAATTAAAATTTACGAAAGGGAAAAATTGAACAATTTAGCGCTCTTGTTCGAAATTGTTTCTTTCTTAGTTTGAAATATTCAATATTTTGGAACATTTTGTAATAAAAAAATTAATTTTCAATACCTGGTTCTAAAATCCTCTAATTTCTAGGGCTTAAATCTCAGAAATTATTGTTTTAATTTTTCATTGTTTAGAATTTGTTCCGGAGGCATTCAATTCAAAATTGTTTGATCACAAATATTTTCAACTGAAAATTTTGCAACTATTAAGTCTTTCAATCTGATATTCTAAGATTTCGAAGAATTTAAAAAACCGGAACATTTTGTACGTTTAAAATTGAAACCAAGAAATTTTGTATATTTAAATCTACAATTATTTTTAAAACTGACTGAATTTTAAATCAAACAATTTAGAACATTCAAATCTGAAATTAATGATTTTAAAACTGAATATCGCGGCTTTTAATATGAAAATTTGGAATTTTGAAAGATTAAATAGTTCAATTTTTCTGCCATTTTTAATATTCGAATTTGAAACTGCAACATTACGAAATTTATAACTGGAAACATGCAAAAATTGAGAAATTAAAAAAAAATATTTTCAAATTTCAACTTTTGAAGCAACAAAAACTTTAGTTTCAACTGCTTTACAATTGTGCATTCCAAATATATTTCGAAATGAAAATTATAGACATTTTAATGATCATAAATATATTATTAATAAGTATCATATCATGCAGTATCAGGTGACATTCAAAGTGATTGGATAGATTTTTTTAACTAATGAATGTGACTTCTGTCAAAGAAAAATCCTTGTCATTTAGACCGTTCAAAATTGAAGAATTTTAAATATTGAAAACCCTTGAAGTTGAATTATTCTACAATCTTTAAAATTACATAATTTATAATTGGCAACTTTCAAAATTAACGAATTTAAACTTGAAGCATTCAAAATGAAGCAATTCCATATTTCGTTTAAAAATTGAAGGATTCTTAAATTAGGAATGTGGACAAAATGAATGAATGAATATTAGATTATAATAGTTCATTCAATATTGATCCGATAAATGCATTTAGCTATAAGACTCTAATTATTATTTGATTATTTTCAATTCGGGACAGGTGTAAGAGAGAATAAATTTGATAAAGGTAAAAGTTTAAAGTGGAATTTCTCGAGAACAAGGCTTTTAGATGAGAGAACTGCGAACGTCTGTCCCAACCGAAGAAACACTGATCGCATTATCTATGACAGAAAATTAATGCAAATCTCATAAAACACCCCATCTAAGAGACTTTCCCGTACTTATTGTTTTCGTCATCTTGAAGTTACCTTCGCATTGCTTAACATCTGCAACGTTCCGTCCCGAATTTTGAATTGAAAATTCTGCTTTACATACTTCTTTTCAATTTTTATTATTTCCTTTATTTTTTCTCTCAGTGATAAAAAGTACAGTATCAAAATATTCCAAAATATGAAATTTCAAATTTAATAGTAGTAGTTTTTCATTAATTAAGATTTAGAAACAACTGGATAATTATAAGAGGAAACGATTGCACAAGTATTTTTTCAAACTATAGACAAAACAGAATTTCGTAGTCTATTAATACGTTAATTAATTCCATAAAAATTTCCCCTCGACCCCTAGCATTCCCCTTTTCTAGCCTAGCCTATCCGATCATATCTTATCACACTTTCCACTCCAACCCACTCGTCCTCCCGACTACTTCCCACCACCTTCTACGCCCCTTCCCATCACTACCTCTCACATGCTACGTTCCCTCACTCCCCTAACACAACCCCTCCCATATGTCATCAGCGCCTACATCCCCTCCCAAGCTAGCATTCACAAGCTTCCCTTCATCACACATCGTAGTTACCCAACCTCCCACATCCCTACTCACCCATTCCTACTACCCCACCCCTACTTGTCCTATTTACCCCAACAAAACACTTTCCCTTTCATACGCCCCCTCCTCACGCTTCCCTTACTACCCTCACCACCCCTAATATCGCTCCCCCTACTTCTACACTCACTTCTCCTACTTCTTCTCCCATTACGTCCCATCACCCATCACTTACCCACCCATAACTCACCTTAATTTCCTTCTCATCACTTCCCCTACTTTCCCAACCACCCCCACTACTCATCCCATATTCCCTCACCGCAAACTTCCCATCCTCACCCCTAATTCCCCTGATCACTTCTCTTACTTAAGCACTCTACTCCACCTTCCGTACTTCGCCTCCCATCCCTATTTACGCTCCCCTTTATTCTTTTTACCCCCCTCCTCTATTTCCCCTATCATCACTTCCCATACTTCTTGCTTCTTTCCCCTATCGACACGTCCCTTACTTCGTCTTTTCTACGTCCCCTCATCTTATTTCACTTCCTCCCTCCCGCTCTTCTACTATCGATCTCATAATTTATCCTCTCTCCTACTTCCCCGCATATCACACAACCTAATTTTCCTCACCGCCTACTTCCCTCCCATACGATAATACATAAGCCCTCCCCCAACGCCTACTTCTCATCACTCCTCTTATGTACACACCCTACTTATCTTCCCCTACTTCCCCTTCGACTCACACTCTTCATAACACCCTCCCCTATTTCCCCTATCGTGACTACTCCTCTCCTCACTTCCCCTTCCCAAGTAACCATCACGCTTCCCTTACTTCCCCTCATCATCCCTAATATCACTCACCCTACTTCAACATCCTTACTTCCCCTACCCAGCCGTACTTCTCCGCCATTCCACTACTACCTCTCCCCTACTTCCCCTCCCGGGCAAAAAAAGTACGACGAAAGGACACCCGAGCGAAACTATAGGGGCTTCTGCCCGAGGCTACGAAACCCTAAAAGCCTAAAGTACCACAATTCTACCTTTATTATGTAAAAATAAATGAGGCAACAAAGTTCCCACATTTTTGCTTTGATTGGCACATGAACAGTACATAAAATCAAGTAGCGGGCGGAAGAAAAATCCAACGAGAGGTTTTGCTTAATCAACGCCATGCAAATGTAAACAGGAACTTTAAAGTAGGCTCTACGAAGTATTCATAAAGTTCTCGCTTTTGCGAAACGAGAGGCGAAAAAAGAAACAAGAGAGAGGCGGATGGAGTAGAAAAGAGTGAAAGAGTGAAACATGCAATGTGGGAAAATCTTAATAAGGGTAGACTAAAGCGAAAAATTATTATTCAAGGGATCGTCTTCATCAGGCGCATAATAATTCCGCGACCACGAAACTTCGCTTCCACTTCTTCTCCGCATCTCTGTCCCCTGGCTCGTTTCTCGTTTCTCGAACAACCTCAGCTGAGGGCTGTCAGGGGTTGAAACATTGGAACTTTTCAGCCACCCCCTTCCCTCGGTCGCATTCATATATCTCGTAATAACTCGCAGAAACAACGAGAGCTGTCGCGGCAAATTATCCCCCTAGTACATAGGAGCAAACGACGCGCAAACGGAAACAAAATGTGACGACAAATGATGAATTAACGCTTGCTTCTACGTGTCATTTCGCTGCATCGTGCGTCTCAAAATTCAATTTTTCCAAAAATCTTCTGAAGGAATAAAATGTTTTATCAAAACCTTTTTGCTAATTACAGACTTCACAGTACAAAATGATCTCAGAGGGGAAATAGGGTGATTTTTCACGAAAATAGGGGAATAAATTTTTTAGAATAAATTTAATATAGGTAACATATCCCTAAGATTTCAGTCGAAATACACTGGAGACTGGATTTGACATAAATCCAGGGACTCCGAACGTGAAAAGGCAGGGCCTAATTCAACTAACGTGGTGAGGATGCGACCCTCAGGCTGTTTGTCACGCTTGACTGAACACATACTACCCTTTCGGCTCCGCAGCTCCTCTCATCATGAAACCGCCAAGCAGCATAATTTCTCGGAACGCACAAATCCAGTTTACGGAAATCCAGGTTCCAGAGTATATTGCATTTGCATCAAAATAGATAAAATATTCTATCAAAACAGATACAAAAAGATATGAATTTTCAACCCAAAAAGACGAATTTTCAACAGAAGAGTTGAGTTTTCAACATAAACCGTCGAATGTTTTGAAAAAGTTTTGACTTATAACTCCGAAAAGATTATTTTTCAAACAAATAGTTGAATTTTCAACAACAAATAAAATTAATTTTAGACCAAAGAGTTGCATTTACAACCAAACAGTTGAACGTTCAAGCAAAAGAGACGAATTTTCAACAATCGAAGTTGAATTTTTAACCAAATACTTGCATTTTCAACCTACGAAGATGTATTCAAACCAAAATAACGAATTTTTAACAAAAGAGTTGAGTTTTCAACTAAGCAAAAAAAATCAACTAAATTGTTGAATTTCAAAGTCAAAATGACGAATTTTCGACAAAATAGATGAATTTTCAACCCAAACAGATGTATTTTCAACCAAGAGGGTTAATTTTCTCCTAAAGAAGACGAATTTTCAACCAAATTTTGAACAAAACAAAATACATGTATTTTCAACCAAATAGTTGAATTTCCAACTAAAAAAGATCGTCTTTTAAGCAAAAATGGAATGATTAAATTTTCAGTTTAAAAAATTAATTTTCAACCAAAAGAAGTGAATTTTTAACAAAATAGTTTAATTTTCAACCAAATACGTTCAACCAAGTAGTTGAATATCCATCCAAAAAAGATGAATTCTCAACGAAAAATGTTAAAGTTGATATTTTAATCAAAAATGATTTTAATTTAAAATCAAAAAAGTAAAATTTGACAAAACAAGATAAACTAAAAAAAAATTGAGTCCTCAACCAAAAAAGATTAATTATCAACCAAACAGTTGCATTTCTAACCAAAAACGCCACAATGTTTACCAAAAGAGATAAAATTTCATACAAAAAAACGAATTTTTAGCAAAATACATAAATTTTTAACCAAATAGTTGAATTTTTAACTAAAAAAGACACATTTTCAAACAAAAATCTGATGATTTAATTTTTAGTTAAAGAAATAAATTTTGAACAAAATTCATGAATTTTTAAACAAATACTTGAATCTTCAAAACAAGAAATGAATTTTTAATAAAGCAGTTCAACCAAGACGATTAATTTTTAACCCCAAAAACGCGTTTTTAACAAAATAGTTCAATTAACTTTAAGTCAGCTTTAAGTTTTTAGTTACACAGTCAGTTAACTTTCAAACAAAAAATATGAATTTTTAACAAAAGTGAATTTTCCATTTAAAAAAACGAATTTTCTATTTAAAAAATGAATGTTCAGCAAAACAGTTACATTTTCAACCAAAAAAGATTACTTTTTAACAAAATTGTTAATTTTTCAACAAAATAATTAAATTTTTAACCAGAAAGACAAATTATGAACCAAAAGATTTTCTTATTGTAAAAAAAAACCCAGAGTTGTGCTGAATCTTGCTTGGTGAAAGAAGCATTTTTTTAAAGTAAGTTTTCTTCTAATTGAAATGTTTTTTTTTAAACTCAAAAACCAATATTTAAAGAAATAAAAAATTGCTCTATTTCCTAAAACGAAGAATTGTACTGATTCATGCACGGCAAAATAAAAACTATTTCCTTCAAGAAGAATTTTATCACAATAAATTGGGTTTTAAAGCTCAAAAATTAAAGCTAAACAAACACAAAATGACTAAATTTATTAATTTTGAAAAAACCAGACTTGTACTGAATTTTAGCTCGGCGAAAGAAACACTTTTTCCTTCCAGTCTAATTTCAACTGACTGACCAGTTGAAAGGAAACTCGAAAACCAATACCAAAAACCTTTCCCAATTTTCAAAAATCAGCTTGAGCTTCGCCTGATAAACCCTCTTTCTCAAAAAAAAAAACCACGTGCATTCTTAATTTGTAAAAACCAAGAGTTCTCGTGGAACATGCTTGACTAAGCAAACATGTCTTGTTTAATTTCTTGAAAATAAGAACAAAAATCTAAAACAAAAATTCCTGGAATTGAAAATGTTAAAAAGCACTGTTGTGCATATACTAAGTAGGTTTAGTCATGACAGATTTACATTTAACAAAATTAGTTTCAAATAGCAGTTTAGAAATCGGAATCGATTACCCTATGCTTGAAAATTTTAATATTTTAACACCAATAGTTAATTTCGTCATACTGGATAATGGATTTGAAGTTCTCTCTTGGTCTCAATCGTATTTTAATTAACTGTCACCAAAATATATTCAACTCTCAATTAAAATTTCACTAATTTACTTCACTGGCAAATTCGAGTTCTATAAATAAAACAGCAAGTGCCGTATGACATCCCTAATGCGAATTTAAAAATGTACACCAATAAACTATTTATAATTCTCGTTAAAACATTTAATAATTTTTTAAGAATCTGCAATACGTTTTTTTTCTCAAATCACATACATCAGTGTCTACGTGTATAACAATTTAGCACTTTAATTGCGGTAAATATTTGAAACCGACCCTTAGTCGTCTCCTCTTTTTTATTCGCCACTCGAGTCGAGACACGCAGAGTGAATGCATATTTTCTGTCAGTTCCCCCAACAGATTCTACCAAACAGAGGGAAAAAGACAAAAAAAAGTACACGCAGAATAAAAAAGATTTTTACAATTTCATTTTCAATTAATTTGATACAAATATTTACTTATTTTTAAAGCTAGTAAAACCTGGGTGACCGAGAAATATAATATAATAAAAATATAAATTTTATTATAGAATCTTTTATAAATGGAAAACAATTTTGAATTTAAAGTTATATATTTTCAATTGATGATTCTTAGGGCTCCCATAGCCTAATTTAGAACCCAAAAAGTAACTAAAAGTACATTAATAATGTGACTGATGTGCTTTTGAATTTGAAAGAATTTGATCCATAAGACTGCAAAACAATTTAATTCAAATTCAAAAGAATTCAAATGAATTAGAAAAAATGTCATTGATTTTAGAAAAACTGGGTTGAATTTAGAGAAATTTAAGAAAAATTAGAAGAATTCGATAAAATTCATACAAATTCAAGGAAAATTGAAAAAAAATCAAGTAAATTGAAAGCCATTCCAAAATGTCAAAAAATTCCTTGAATTCAGTAAGTTTGAAATGAGCTTAGATAAATGCAAAGCAATTCAAAAAGATTTGATGAAATGCGTAAGAAAAAAATTAAAGGTGAGTGTAAAAAGACTTCAAGATGAATTAAACAAAAACTAAAAAAAAATCCAATGAATTGAGTAAATTTGAGTGAATTTAGGAGAATTCAAGTGAATTAAAAAAAAATCAAGAGAATTCCAAAGAATCCAAAAGAATTCACTACCCGTCATTCAGATCCCGTAGAATTCTATGCAATTTGATGAAATTTCCTGAATTACTAGAAAATTTATTAAAGTACCTTGAGAAATTTTCTAATCCCATAAAATCATTGAAATCCTCGGGAATCTTATCAAATACCTTGGAATCTTTTAGAATATCTTGAAACCTTCTAGGTCATGTGACATCGTATCCTTAGAATCATTAAAATAAATATAAAAATCCCTTAGAATCATTAAAATCTTTCGAAATCCCTTGAAACTTTTTAAAGCTCTTGAAAATTCCTCGGAATTTTTAAAAATACACGCTAAGATCTTTAACATCTTTTGGTATCTCTTTAAATGATTGAAATCTATGAAAAATACACTCAAATTTTTTTAAAGAATTCAAGAAAATTCAGAAATAGTTATAGACCTGAATTCAATAGTGGGTTAATGTGGGTTAATTTATTGAAAGAAAAGTGCCCAAAATGTGATTTGAGAAAAAGCTTCTTACAGAAATTCCCTGACCTTTGCCATTTTTTTGTTAAGATCCCTGACTTTCCCTAACAAACTTATTTGCCTGACTTTTCCCGGATTTCCAGGTTTTCCCTGACATGTAGCCACCATGTAAATCCTACTGATAAAAAGTAGCATTAAAGTTGAAAATTCTATTTAAGCAAAATTAAGAAACAAATCAGTAGCAATAAAAAGCTCTTGGCAATTTTCACCTTTTGCAGAATGTGAAATATTTTAGAGGCGATAAAGTAGGGTATTTAAATTCACTGCAATTTCGCTGATAAAATATTTTACACAAATTTCAGGAAGGAATACCTTCAGTAAAATATTGGATGAGATTAACCATATTTAATCTGAAGGGGATGCAAAAGCATTTATTTCGAGGTCGATTTTAATCATTCTGAGAAACTTCCAACTAAAGCATTTAAACTATGGAGGTGATCATATGTGGTTAATTGTTTATCATTAATATTATAACCATACTGTGTTCACCATAGCGATCAATGTGCTCCTTCTAGAGAGTTCCCGATAAACGGAATACTCGTCCAAGCATAAGGAACTCGAGTACCGTCACTTTCAAGGAGAAAATTGTTCCTTTGAAAAACTCTCCTTGCAAGGAATTATCTCTATTTGAGATAAACTAGCTGTGAATTCGATCTCGAGTGTTTCCACTTTGTTTGTATTTATAATTATATGGTGCTCATTTCACGAGCACTTTTCTTTCCGTTAGAAAATGTATTTGCTTCCTCGTAGAGGAAGCATTAGTTATTTTTTTCAATAATAGACGAACCAAAGTCTTCATTATGATCAATTTAAAAATATATAATAATATAATAATTTTTCGAGTTGGAAAAGGAAAGGCAAAAGTTCTGTCGCACCCTATCCCTTTCCCAGCTTTATGATGTCTTTACAAACGTTGTCAGAATTATTCTATTTGAAAATTTATGATCAAAAGGTTTTTTCTATTCATGCGTCAACTTTGAATTATGTCGATGAGAAAATTTTTACTATAAAAATCGATTTTAAAAATATATAAATTACCATAACTTCCCTACTATTTAATCAAATGTATTAATATTATATAGGTCAATCGATTTTCTCGAACAAAGTAATCTTTTATATTCTTGCATCAACTTTGAATTATGCTGATGAAAAAAGTTTTACTATAAAAAACCGATTTTTAAAATATTATTGAGTGCTAAAAAAATGCAATAAATATTTGTAGAAATCCTTCGGTCAGTTTCAAGATATTAGTGGTGAGAAAATAAACCCTCCCAATTTCATCAATTTATCTGAAACCGTTTTCCAGTTATCGTGTTCACAAAAAAGTGTGAAATCCACACACACACACACATCCGGACAATTGCTTAGAACATTGTATTAGACATTTTGAAATTGAGAAAGGTGTAAATAAATGAATTTAAAATTTTTTGAAAATGTTACCATTACAAAGCTTCCTCTATGAGGAAGCAAAAGGTAGTGAAATTCTAAACTGAATTGAAAAAAAAAGAATCCAGGCCTTTAAAGAAAAAAAATAATTTAAACTTTTTAAGAAAATAATTAAATTTTCAACAAAATAATGAAACTTTCAACCAAATAGTAGAATTCTTTAACCAAAAGAGATGAATTTTGAACCTAAAATATAAAAGTAGACTTTTCAATTAAAAAAATTCACTTTCAACCAAAAAAGATAAATTTTCAACCGAAAAAAATTACTTTTCTACCAAAAGATAAAATTTCAATCTAAAAGAATGGATTTTCTATACAAAAAGATGAATGTTCAACAAAAACGTTTTAGACTAAAAAAGATCTTTCAACAAAATAGTTGAATTTTCAACAAAATAATGTCAAATAATGTCAATAATAAAGAATGTCAACTGCTAAAAGTTGCGCGAAAATTCTAAATTTAGAATGTTTACAATTGTTTTAAATAATGAGAATCGCGACAATATAAACAAATTCAAAACAAAACTGAAAAAAGACACTATTTAAAATGTCTAAAGTTTTAATTTCCTTTGCTTATATTTTGCAATCGAGAATATCTCCACTTATTATATAATTTTCGTATTTCCTGTAGGTTTGTGAAATCGAGATTCGTGACAATGGCTTTTTAAACACGGAAATACACTTCTAAGGTGTAGGAACGATTTCTTGGGTCAGTTTCTCATGACGGAAATGCAAATGGTTTTTGAAGTCATGCGATTCGTGCAAACTTGCATATATTATGTACAATATTGAGAGAAAAACGATGTTTCGCGTGTGAGAATTTCCAGTCAATACGAATTGTTAAATGAATTCCATTACCATAAACATTGTTCAGTGAAAAAGAAAAAGTATTGAAAACCGCTATGCTGTCAGTAAACATTATTTTCAAATATATTATTAATTCTCCACAATTTGTTGAAATCGTGCAATTATTTTATAGTCGATCGAATACAATAATGAGAATACACATTTTACACAGAGGTATTATTAATTCAATATTTTCATTTTTCAAATACATTTTTCATATTTTCAAAATATAATTGTCCTTTCATTAAAAATGCTAATAAACGAATAATTACTACTTTCCTGCATAATGTTAAAAGATGTCGTTTAAACAAAATGTAATATATGAAGTTATTATCCTATAAAGGATTAAAGGAACAAATGTTTGAATTTGAACACTAGAGACTTCACAGCCCAAATGGCTCTCAAAATAGGGGAAATAGGGTGATTTTTCATGAAAATAGGGGAATAAATTCTTTTAAATGAAATTAATGTATACCATATAGAAGTCAATATGAAACGCTTAAGATTTCAACTCCAAATATATGAAACTTTCAACAAAATGGTTGAATTTGCAATTTGAAAATATTAATTTTAGACCAAAAGAGATGAATTTTCAACCAAATAGTTAAATTTTCACGGAACAACAAAATTAATTTAAGACCAAACAGTTGCATTTACAACCAAATAGTTCAACTTTCAAGCAAAAAAGATGAATTTTCAACAAAATAGTTGAATTTTCAACCCACAAAAATGAATTTTCAACCAAATGATTGAATTTTCAAACAAAAAAGATTAAACTTCAACCACAAACAGTTGCATTTTTAAGCAAATAGCTGAATCTTAAAATAAAAAAGACGAATTTTTTAGAAGACAGTTGATTTTTTAACCAAGACTTTTACACAAAATAATTGGATTTTCAGCAAATTAATTACATTTTCAACCAAACAGTTGCATTTATAATCAAATAGTTGAACTTTGAAGCAAAAATAATCAATTTTAAACAAAATACACGAATTTTTAGCCATATAGTATGTCAACCAAATGGTCAAATTCTTAAACAAAACATATTAAAGTTCAACCAAAAACAATAGCATTTTCAACTGAATAGTGGAATTTTCAAATCACAAAGAGAAACTTTTTAGAAAGACAGTTGCATTTTTTATTCAAAAAGACGAATTTTGAACAAAACAGTTTAATATTTACACCAAAAAGATGAATTTTCTACCCCGGAATAATGGATATTTTTAAATATTCTTGGGCTCATTTTAAAAATGAATTTACTTAAAATATCCGTGATCAAATAGCTAAATTTTCAATCAAATAGTTGAATCTTCAACTAAAAACGATCAATTTTTAACCAATAATTGAATAGTTGCATTTTTAGTAAAAAAATTAATTTTTTACCAAAAAATACGATTTTTTAACAAAATTTCTACTAATAGAATGAATTTTTAACAAACTGTTTCAACTTTCAAAAAAGTAGTTGAATTTTACACCAAAAAAAAGCAATTCTCAATAAAAGATTTGATCGTTTAATTTCCAACTAAAAGCGATTCCAGCTAAAAGCGTCCTGAAAGAGTACGGAGTCAATGGATGGCTCCTACGAGCAATAAAAACAATATAATGGTAGCAAAGCCAGTGAAAGGGTTAATGGAAAACTGAGTGACTGGCTCGATATTATGCAAGGTGTTAGACAAGGATGCGTTATGTTCTTATTGCTATTTATTATATTCATGGACAAGTGTCTGAGAATGTCCCTCTTCGACGAAGAAGATGTGCATCTCGGGTCAGTAAGGGTTCGTGGGTTAGAGTTCGCAGATGACAAGGTTGTTATGGCAGAATCAATCGAGGACTTGCAAAGAATGTTGAATAAACTTAATACAAGCATGAAGAACATGGGCCTAAAAATTAACGTAAATAAAGCAAAAATGTATGGTCTCTCAAGGAAAGGGTGAGAAAACAATATGCAACATTTTCCTAAACGATGAGCGAATAGAACAAGTTGATAAGTATGTTTAGCTTGTTAGCCTATTCACAAATGGCGGACAGATAGATGGAGAGTTAGATAGGCGTATATAAACGAGGGTAAGAAAGTTATCGGTAGAGCAGGCCCCATTATTAGAAGTAAAAATATATCAAGTAAAGCAAAAAGGGCGATACGTAATTCTATATTTATACAGACTGTGCTGTACGATAGCGAGACCTGGACCTACCAAGAAAAGGATAAGAGTAAAATTAACGCGATCAACATGAAATTCCTGCGCATGATGTGCGGAAAAACGCTGATGGACAAAGTGAGTAATGAGATCATCCTCAAAGAATGTGGTGTAGAGGAGACACTAATTGACATATGTGAAAGAAATTCGTTAAGATTGTTTGGGCATGTTGCGAGAATGAAAGATGAACGACTGGCGAAAGAAGTGGATCAAGGTAAAGTAAACGGCAGTGTGCCCAGAGGCAGACCGCGGAAAGAATGGTTAGAATGTGTAAATGAGACCCTTATTCGAAGAGATATGAGAATCCATAGAAACACAAGAACTTGCATGAGAAAATGCATGGACGTGAAGGAAGCTAGTGTAGTATGCCAGGACAGAAAAGTGTGGTGACAAATAGATTATAAGAAATGCATGAGGAAGAGTGTCAGTGGAGTGAATGACGCCTGAAACAAACGACCTTGAATACTAATGGGCCCGAGTGGGGAGCTTTACATAATGATTTTGTGAGGCTCTTCACTTGCGGTGATTGCTAGAGAGATTGATCAGAGACCTGAGTGGGTGCAGTGTGTCACGTTTACCCCGAAAGGTGTATGGCTTAATGGTATAATAACTTTCAACGAAAAATAGTTGGATTTCCTTATTGGGTTATATTACGCCAGTTTGCATTTAAGCGAAAATCAAGAAAAACGTTAGGTTTCTAAGTTCTACTAAGTTATTAAGATATGCTAAACATTCCACAGCACGATGGAAAAATTACGAGTAAAAATTCCTGCTAATTTTTTTTTTTAATTGTTCCCCATAAACTTTTTTTTTGTATAACTGTTTCTAAAAACTCTTCAGAAACACTTATAAAATTTTTTTTTTTAAATAATACAAATAGCATAACAATTTCAAAAAATGCTTTTGCTCCCCTAAAGGTGAAACCCCTCTAAATCAATTTTTCTCTACAATGCTTGACAACATATCTACTAAATCATAAAAATCTTATGCTTTGTATTCGAGACTGCATTGGTGCCAAAATGATTTCACCCAACATTAAGAACGGAGATGACGTTTGAATGATCCAAGGTGACCTAGTGATATTTTTTATGTCTCGTAGACGACAAAGAAGCAGGTAAGTCGCGGTCCACAGAAGACATCAAAAGTTCTCCTGAAGTGTAGGCTTTGGGATGATCCCCAGGGAAGAAAGGGAATGATCCTGTTTATACCAGAACCTCACCCTCTCTTTCTCTTTTCTGTATAACTAGTCTATATCTATAGTATCCATACTATACGAGCCAAGCAATATGCTAGCAAGCAAGAATTTCTTTCCTTTTTTCTCCTCGTCACTACCCAACACAGCTCTCTTTTCTATCTTAGCTTCAGTGCTTATAGCAATCTGAGCATAGCTCCTTCGCGATGCAGAAATCCCGGATGCTTTAAACTCGAACCAACGGATCTGCCACAGGGGTTACTTGGAATCTGGATCTTAACGGCTCCACGGGGCGTCACGTAAAAGGCGCAATGGTACCACGATTATTTCCTAGATTCTAGAAAACTTCCCTCTTCACAGGGTGGCCAAACTTCATTTTCAAAAATCCCTCACTTTTCCTTGACAGATCATTAATATTCAACATAGAGCTAGAAAGCAAACACGCATCATTTGAAACACTCTTGCAACATAAATCATTTGAAATCTTTAGAAATACCTTGAAACTTTTTAAAACTCTTATAAATTCCTTGGAATTGTTTTAAGTTCCTTAAAATCGTTAAAAGTTGAACCATTTTGCTAAAAATTCATCTTTTTGGCTAAAGATTCATCATTATAGTTAAAAATTCATCTCTTAGATTGAAAATTTAACTATTTATTTTTAAATTCGCTTTTTGGTGGAAAATGAATTATTTTATCTGAAAATTTAACTATTCCAATTGAAGATTTATCATTTTAGTTGAAAATTCTTTTTGGTTGAATAGTCTGTGAGAATTCATCTTTTTTGATTCAATATTGTATTACCTGGCTGGGAATTTAATTATTTTGTTAAAAGTTTGAATTTAATCGTGCTAGTCTATTAAAAAGCACAAATTTTTCTCAATTCGCATAAGGTTTTCCATAATTTTTCTTAATAAAATAGATTATTTGCAGATTTAATTTTAAAATTCAATATTCAAGATAGAAAACAATTTAAAGTAAGGAAAACCCAATCAGGTTTTCAGCAAAAAATATTGCGACATTTTCAAGAAATATCGTTTTACCACTTTTTTTAAAAAAGGATCTTTTATAAACGGTATAAAACAATAAAATTTCAGATTAAACTTAAAAAATTGTGAATTATTCATTTATCTCAACCAAGATGATTTTTCTACCAAATGGTCAAATTTTTAATCAAATTGTTGACTTACAACCAAATGGTCAAATTTTCAAACAAAAAAGATTGAACAGAATTTTGAACCAAAAACTGTTGCATTTTTAACCAAATAATTGAACACTTAGAAGATAGTCGAATTTTCAACAAAAAAATATTTATTTTCCATTCAAAAGCACGAATTTTTCCGTGTAAATAGATCAATGCTCGACAAAGCAATTGAATTTTCTATAAAGAAAAACACTTTAACAAAATACTTGAATTTTCAACAAAATATTAAAATTTTCAATAAAATGCTGGGACTGTATACCTAAAAAAATCAAATTTCAAACAAAGAGATTAAACTTCCACCCAACACTTTTAATTTTTCAACCCAAAAAGTAGAATTTTCAACAAAAAGCTGAATTCTGAAAGAAAAATATAATAATTGATACGTCAACTAAAAAAAAAACGAATTTTCAACAGAATTATCAAATTTTCGACCAAAGGGATGAATTTTCAACTAAAATGATGAATCTGCAAACAAACAAAAATAATTTTTACTAAAGTAGTTCAAATTTGAACCCAAAAAGACAAATTTTCAACCAAAAAGATAAACTTTCTACAAAACAGATGAATTTTCAACACGCAAATATTAATTTTCTACCAAAAAGACGAATTTTCAATAAATAGTTTAATTTTTCACCAAAGAGCTGAATTTTCGACTAAAATGAATCTTCACCAAAAAAAATGGATTTTTTACAAATCAGTTCAACTTTCATCCCAGAAGTTGAATTTTCTAACGAAAAAGACGAATTTTCATCAAATGAAGATTTTTCAGTCAAGAAAGAAGAAAAGTTCATCCAAATTGTTAAGCTCGCAAGCCAAAAAACGATTTTACCTGTAAAAGTGTTGAATTTCCAATCCAAAAATGTGAATTTTCAACAACAAAAATTCAATTACATGGAAAAGTTACATTTTCAGTAAAAAAAGTTAATCACAAAAAAAACTAATTTTCAAACGAATAGTTAAATTTTCAACCAAAGAGATGAACTGCCAATCAATAATTTTTTTTAATTGGTTCAACTTTTACCCACGTAGTTGCATTTCTAATTTAAAAACTCGATTCTTAATAAAAGATGGAATAAGTTAAGTTTCAGTTAAAAAATTAATGTTAAATCAAAGAAAAATAAATTTTCGGCCAGAAAATATGAATTTTAAACGAATAATGTAAAAGTAGGTATTTTAAACAAAACATATTTTAATTTTTAATGAAGAACAATTGAATTCAACAAAAAAATACAAATTTCCAAACAAAATAATTGAATCCTCGAACAAAGAATATTAATTTTCAACGAAACCGTTCCAGTTATAACCAACAAAAATTCAATTTCTACCAAAAGAGATGCATTTTTAAACCGAAAGGACGACTTTTAAAAAAAAGTTGCATTTTTAACCATAAATTATTTCAGTTGAATGTTTAACATCAAAATGTGAATTTTCAATAAAAGAGTTAATTTTATACCAAAATAGTTGAATTCTCAACCCACAAAGAGGAATTTTCAACCAAAAGGGATGACTTTTTAATAAAATTGAATTTGCAACCCAATAATACAATTTTTAACTAAAAATATAATCGTCGCAAATTTTATTTTCCAAATCCCCTAACTTTCCCCTGACAAAGTTTTCATTTTCCCTGACCATTAATATTTAAAGGCCAGAATTTAAATCTTGTAACATTTTTAACATAGATTAAAATTATCCTTGACAGTTTATTTAAAGTGCCTCTTATAGAAATTCAGTGACTTTTGTAAGATTTTTTTTTCAAAATTACTGACTTTTCCCTGACCAATAAAATTCCCTGACTTTTCCCTGATTTCCAGGTTTTCCCCGACATAGCTCCTCCAAGATGCAGAAATCCCGGATAACGGATCTTAACGACTCCACGGGGCGTCACGTAGAAGGTGCAATGGTACCACGATTATTCCCTAGAAAATTTCCCTTTTCACCAATAAAAGTTCTAACTTTACTCGTGATTTTGCCACAGTTGGGTTGGTCCCTTTTTCTTCTTCATTTGTGAGCTAGCAAAGCGGATCCTAATATCGAGTCGGATCTTTCTTTTAAGGTAATCCAGTATTTATATCACGATTCTTTTGATCATGGAATCCTTGATGAACTCAAACCAGGATAGTCGTAAAACTTAATTTTCAAATTCCCTGACTTTTTCCTGACTTTGTCCCTGATCAATTTCTCATTTTTCCTGACCATTAACATTTAAAGACCAAAATTTTAATCTTGTAACGTTTTTTAATATAGAATCTTTTATAAATGGAATAAAACAATTTTAAATTTAAATTCACACAGTTCGATTCGACACACACATTCGATTCATGAGACTTTAAAACAATTCAAGTTAAATTCAAACGAATTGAAAACATTTAAAAAAATTCCACTGATTTCAGTAAACTTAAAGTGATTTTAGAGGAATTGAAAGGGAATTAGGAGAATTCGATTAAAATATTATAAAATCCCGTATCTTATGTTTCCATATCTTCTCAAATTTTAGGAAATTATTTACAACCGCATGACAATTTTTTCAAATCTCTTAAAATCATTAAAATCCTTGGAAGTCCCTTAAAAATTTGTAAATCTCTTGAGAAAGCGTTGAAATTTTTAAATAACCTTAAAAGATATTAAATCCTTTGATATCCCATTAGATTACTGAAATAAATTGAGAATACTTTGGAATCTTAAAATACCCTAAAATATTTCAAATCATTTTAAATCTTTTGAAATCCCTTGAAACTTTTCGAAACTCTTATAAATTCCTTGGATCTTTTTTAATTCTTCAAAAACTTTTAAATTCGTTTAAATTCCTCGAAATTATAATTGAATTATTTTTTTTTTTTTTGGAAAGTTCAACCACTTGGTTCAAAGTTGAACTCTTGCTTAAAATTAATTTTTTTGGTTGACGATTCATGATTTCATTTCAAAATTAATCTCTTTGCTTGAAAATTTAACTACTTATTTTTTAATTCGCTGTTTGGTATAAAATTATTTTAACTGAAAATATAACTAGCCCAGTTGAAAATTCCTAATTTTAGCTGAAAATTCATTCGTTTTGGTAGAAATTTCATCTCTTTCGTTAAAAAACCAACTATTTTTGGTTGAAAGCTAATTCTTGTTGGTTGAAAAGTTTTTGAGGATTCATCCTTCTTGGTTCGAAATTGTATTATTTGGTTGGAAATTTCATCATTTTATTGAAACTTTAACGATTTTGTTAGAAAGACTGTTTTATATATATATTAAAAATCTTTGGTATTGGCACCTTTGGTATCTTGGCATTTAAGGTCGAAAAATTATCTTCTTAGTTGAAAATTCATATTTTTGGTTGGAAATTTAACAACATGATTGAAAATTGAACTCCTTTGTTAAAAAGATTTTTTTGTTGTTGAAGATACATAATTTTAGTCGAAAATTATCTCTTTGTTTAAAAATTGAACTATTTTGTTAAAAATGAGTTTTTTCAGATGAAAATTTAACTAATCTATTTTTAATTGAAAAATTATATTTTTTGGTTTAAAATTCAACTATTTGGTTGAAAATTGATCCTTTTAAGCTGAAATTTCAACTATTTGATTGAAAATTGATCTTTTTTAGTTGAAATTTCAACTATCTGTTGAAAATTCGAAATTTTCTATTTGTTCTAGGAAGTTGCAAATCTTCCAGGAGAGGAATTCTAAACTAGGTAAATCTAAAGGAACGCTTTTAGAAAGAAAGAAATTAATTTTCAGAGAATTTCAATAAAAAGTGTAACAACTGCCACTAGACATATGAAAGAAGTTGTGTAAAAATTAATATTTTGGATCCGAAGATAAAAGAATAAAAAAGTTATTTTATAATTATAATTTGGATTATATTGACTCATGTAATATTGAGCTAACAAACCTTTCTATTTTTTGTAAACATCAGCTTAAATACTTATGAGTTTAAAAAAGTTGTATATTCCTGAAGGAGTTGTAAAATACCAATTCTGAAGAAATCTTCTTGGCATGGATTCTAAGAATGACCTGCAAGCGTTGAAATACATCCATGCAAAGTGGAATGCTTTCTTCGCACTTAAACGAAAATTTGGCGATCCTCCAACGGAATGTAGACCAAACTTGAGTTTTTAAGACAAAAGATGGTTTTTATATATTTCTAGGACATTTCTTACATCAGAGGATGAATTGAAAGCAAATTTATATTCGTAAATTTGTTGAAAATAAGCTGTTTAGTTCAACTTTGGTTTATTTATTTATTTTTAAATAATGTGAAGTCGAATCAGATTAAGAACGTGCACTCAACTCCCGATACAAAACTTCCAGGTTTACGGCCTTCCTAGAACTGATGGCCTCCGCAGTTTCGTGATGAGGGTAGCCGAGGGACCGAGAGAGAGGATGTTCTCAGTCAAGCGTGACAAACGGCTCGAAGCCCGCACTCTCAGCGCGTTAGTTGCACCAGGTTGCGCCATGCGTCTAAATCCAATAGAAATGGTCCATGCGGCCCTGCCTGTTTACGTTTGGATTCCCCCGATTTAGGATCAAGGCCAAGGAAAGCTATGCCCGAAATCGGTCTTATATCGAGAGTTGAGTGTAATTATCATTGGTATATAAATTATTTCCCCTAAAAGTTTAACTCAATCACTTCAATAGTATTTTTGATTAATTTCATCAGGAAATTCAGCATTCTTATTCATAGTTTGTTTTCAATTGTAAAATAAAATAAAATATTTCGACTTACCCCGAAGGATTTGATAAAGGAAGACCTTGATGTGGTCTGGACTAAGATGCTGAGGACTGACGATGATCTTGTGCAAATCGCTTTGGAGAAGTTCAGTGATGACATATCTGTTTCAAAGCTGGTTAAGGAAAACTGGCCAAAAGTTGGTTAAAATATATAATTTTTTATTAAGTCTATTAAGTCCTCGGAATAATTTCATTTTCTTATTACATAATTTCTATAAATTGATACTACAACCCGTAAAACTAAACAATAAAACAGGTTTTACCATACTAAACTTTCTCATCATCCTCACAGAAAAAAATCTTACTTTTTCTAAAGCTTAATTTTTTAACTATTTAAATTAAGCCGATTTTTTTCAAGCTAGATTCAAACCCATTTATTATATCAAAAGTAGACACTTTTATCTTAAAAGAAGACCGGCTTTCTTAAACAAAACTTATTTTTCTGTGCTTCAACCGGTTTGACAAGACAAATCCTAAGCATATTTATAGTATATAAATCATGAAAGACTAAAAACATTTCTCAAATTATTTGGTTTATTAATGAAGAGCGAAGTAAATTTCTTCCACTGGAATTAGATAAGAATTCCTAGGAAAAAATGTACAGTAAAAACTGGTTGTTAGAAGTGGAACAGAATAATTTTCACATTGTTTCCGGAAATTCTCGTTTTTTCCATTTCTTGGGAGGGGGAAGAGGGAGTCAATACGACATGTTTTTGTGCCGTGCACAAAATTGAGGCTCAGGGAAATTTTTTAATTAAATGGCTAAACAAATTTTAAATTCAATTTTTTGTCAATATCGCATCTTTTTATTTTTTCAAACAGAATATACAAATTACTTACAATTTTACCTTTTATTTAAAAGAAAAATAAATGGTGTGTCTTCCTTAATTTAATTTTGATGTTGTTTTTTTAGAAATGGCCGTAAGTTTTCCAGGTATAACGAGCAACTGTGAATATTTCACTCCAGCTGAAGCAAATTTGTTATTTAATATATGATTACTTATTTATTTTACTTTTTTTTCTAACTTTTCAGTGATACCATTTCTTTTGAGAATTTAAAATTAATTTAAACCAGTCACAAATCAATGCAATAACTAACTATAAATATTTCCCAGCAGGTTAGAGTAAGACAAAAATGGTTTATAATGCTATAAACAAATTAATGTACGAAAGACATGTTTTCATGATTCGCAATAATTACTATTTGAAATCGATAGCTTTCATATGAAATATGACAAGAATATTAATGTGCGATTACAATTATTTAAGAATAGTTTCTGTTTAGAAATTATTTAAACAATTTTTATAAATAAATACACATTTAAACAATTTTTGCCTGAAAACGATTCTTTTTCATATTACAAAAAGAGTCACCATCAATTTTTTCTTAATGAAAGGTGAAATCATAAGGAATTTGTATATTTTAACTAAGAAAAAACAGAAAGACGCGATATTGACGAAAAATTAAATTCAAAAATTTGTTGGACTCTTGTGGTCAAAATTAAAAAATGAAATTTTCAGTATTATGATATTAAAGCGTATACTTTTTTCTACAATATCTCCAAATTTCATTAGAACTCGTTCGACATTTTCAAAAATACCCATAATTCAAAAAAATGTGATGCCAAAATTCATCATGGCGTAACTCACGTAATTTTGAAATTTTTCAAAAAAAAATTTAGGCACAAAATGTCTTTTATATAACACTATAATGTCACAAACTTTTATTAATGTCGTATGACTATATTGCAGACCCTGATATTTTTCACGTATACCAGGCCCTTGCGCTATTTTTTGTTGTTGAAATTTTAGTACTGAAAATTACAATTCAATTTTTTTCTACAAGTAGTTTAGTAGTAAAAAATGATATATGAAATGTTGAGCAACTTTGTAATTTTAAAGAGAAATCACAGTAGCCTATGAGACTATTAAAAGAAGTTGAAATGAGATTTAAGAGCAAAAGCGAGGACTGAAAAAGAGGGGCAGTCGGCACGCTTACCGCACTTTATTTCACGTTAAATCATTCGAATGTCAGTGAACTAAGGTCTCGAGTTTCGAGGCTGCTTGGCACGATGGTCGAAACCAGTATATAAATCCTATCACAAAAGGTTTCTACTAACCACGATGCATGTGCGCTTTTCGTATAACTGCTAACTCGAAAGCAAAATACCCAAGGAAATCGTATTTACCACTATACGAGAGAGGATTTATTAACTTTAAATGGCTTTCGATTTAATTAATATCACTCAAAAAAAAATTATAATAAAAATAAGAAAATAAAATGAATTCTTTTTAAATACTGATATTGTAATCCAGTACTTTGAAGTGTAAATGTTTAATATCTTCCGTGCGCCATTAAAAATTTAAACCCTACTAATTTGGGTAAGTATAATTCTAAAAGGACTTTCTATTAAAAGAACCCTATTTTAAAATAAAACATTAAATAATGTACGAATTCAAAGCTCTCAAAATTAAATAAAAATTATGATTTCGAACATCCGCAAATAAAAAAAAAACGTTCCGAAAAGGTATCTGAAAAGTACAAATAGTTTTCTAAAGTTCCTAAATGGTAACAAAAATATAAGTTATCGTGACCGAAAGAAGTGCGCAGTTAGCAACTGCGCACTCCTCGCTTCTCAATCGCATTCGAAGCGGACAAAGCATGGTGGTTGTGGTCATGGGCGGCAATGTACTGCAAAAGATTGTGTTGAATTACTATGCAGTAAACTTATTTTTTCCGTATTGAATTATCTCAAGCATGAAAATAATTCAAAATTTGCACGAGAAGAAGAAACTGAAAAGTGTTGAAATCGCGAGTAAAGGCAACGACCTAGAAGCTCGGTTTATGAGCAAATTATATTTACAATAAACCAGTTACAAAATACTGCGATCATCTGCCTCGTAAATGAACTTCTAAAAAGGCACATGGGGACCGCAAGTAACTAGCACCATCTGCGTAAATTAATCATTAATCCAGGTTTCAATTGAATGGTGAGTGCGCTGTTTACGTCAAATGATGTCCTCTTGGCCAGATAGGTTATATCTGTAATTTTGAGTCGTTCTGTTGGTTCATTAATTTGAATATAAACGTACAGTATATATTTGTCTTAACAATATAAATTATAGCAAGACTATACGTGAGCGAAGTTTACATGTAAACGATTTTTTATATAATTATATCATATACTCAATGAATCAAATGTGTTTATATTAACTTCACTCATATTTTCTTACTATTTATATTGGCAGGACATATTTTATATTAAAATTAATGAACCTAAAAAATTGTAATCCCTTCAAATGTTTAGTTACAGTAACTGAAAATTACTAAATTGTAACAGAATTTTCTAAAACATGTGACTAAAGCTTTATGCAGTTACCGTTGCTGAAATTTCTGGTTAGGAACATTTAGAAACGGTTTCTGCATAAAGCTTTAGTGACGCGTCTCTTGAAAATTCCCACAGAAATTTCTAACAGTGTACTAATTACATCTTATTTTGGCCCTCCCATGTAGTACATATTTCCATTTTCTCCACTCTTAGGCTTAAAGTAGGTTATAATTAGAACCTCCATTGAGCCTCCATGTCCTACCTCATTGCACCATTTTTTACGCAAACAGAATTATTTTGCTGAAAGATTAGATTAAGTTTTGTCGAAAATGAATGATGTTTGCTATAAAAAGATTATTTTTGAGACAAAAGAAAATCCGCTGTACCTTTTAAGACTAAACTCTATTTGTGTCTAGAGATATCTTTTTGACACAAGAGGACATTCAGTAGTACCATTTTATAGGAAAAGAGTGGATTTTTCTTACAGACAAGCGGACAAAATTTCTTTTAAAGATACCTGTGGAATTAACAGAAGCCCAAAGGCAATCAATACAAAACTTTTACAAGAAAACTTAATATTTATTGAGAAATAACATTTCGACCGTGGAACAGTGTCTCTAAATTAACAAAAAAATGTTAAAGGGCCCTTCAAAAAGTACGTAACCACTTTAGGGAGGGGGGGTAGAACGTTAAGCAGGGGGTGTCAACATTGCCAGGACAAATTTTAAATATAATCCTATTAAGAGATAAAATTACGAAAAGAGGGATTATAGGGGATTTTGAAAATAATATGAGAAAATAGGGAAATAGGGGACTGTAATCCCAGCGATGAGTAGAAAAGCAATTTCGTAACGGAAATCGAATATGGAAGTGGGGTCAAACTCGAGGGTGTTAACAGTTAGCCGGTCTTGGCTACCAGTTAATTTAACACCTTTTTAACACCCCATAACTATGTGGTTGCAGAGGGCAGGCAGTGAGGGTGAACGAACGACAGCGGGTACAATAGCCAGCGGATGCTCGTAATTTCGAAGAGTCCAGGATCGCGGTTTGGCTGGAGCCGTGAGAGTGCCAAAGAGAATGAAATAGTATAATGGCGGAATGAGGTCGACGGGTAGGTTGGAATGCAGGTAGAGGTAGAGGATAGATGGAAGTTGCCGCGATCGCGTCGGCGAACCTCCTGGTGGTGGTGGTGGTGGTATGCAAGTCGACTGGTTTTGCCTTTCCATTGCTTATTGCTTACTGGTTTCTTTCTATAGGTTCGATTCTAGTTCGAGAATCGAGGGTCGAGCTTTGCCGATCTTCCAAGTCCCAGTGCCTCGAAGCCTAGGCTTCAGGGATGCGAACAAAGGAAAAAGTCAAATAAATGTTTTCCAGGGATTTCCTGCTTTTTCTAATGGCAGCGTTTCCATTTTCCACTGGCATTCATGAGATTCGCTGAAATCAAACGATGGATTCCCAATGATCTCAAATTATTGAACACTATTCTCAGTGAGAATATTTACCGCTTTAAGGATATCGGAAATGCACTCGAGAATTTTTTTTTGCTCCTTTCAGACCAGTCCATGGCGTACTGAAGAAGTGTCTTTCGTTTTATTGATCGGGTGATGTAGGAGTTTGATGGTCTGGTAAACTGGCCTTGGGGCAACTGAATATTATTCGTCTAAATTCTAAAATCTGAAGTATGATCCAGATTGATGGGCGAGGAGCAAAAGGGTTTAAGATATGAAACAGGTTGGATGAATACTTTGCTATCCTGATCGAAAGTACTTTGATCTGCCTCAGAACACAACTGATACATCCGGGCTCACTGAAAAGAAGGGAACCGAATATCCTTGAGTTTCTCTTCTATTTTCCCTTTTCGCATGTATCCTGTTTTCAATTGCTCCCCATATGTTACCTGAGTCGGCTCTATGAAGACCCCAAATGCTTCGCTTTTCGCAAGATGGTTCGAAATCAATGACGTTCGAATAAAACGTTGCATGGATATCAAAAAGTTCTTAAATATATTTCCGAAATCAGGGTTACCGAAACACTTAATTTTCAAAATTCCCTGATTTTTTCATTATCATTCATTTCATATCATTCATAAATTATTTCTACAACAACAAAAAAAAACGAATTTTCAACAAAATAGTCAAATTTTCAATCCAACAGATAAATTTTCCAACCTAAAAGACAAAATTTCGACAAATAAAGATTTTTCAGTCAAAAAGGTTGAGGGGATGGAAAATTATATTTCGCGTGCGCTTTTTTATTACTTATTTATTATATATCATTGCTTATTATTTATTGTTTTTGAGTCATAGAAGGTTTATATATATATATATATATTCTCTCTTACGAAAGGTAAACAAATTGACAAATCAAAAAAAAAAAAACGATCAAAAAAATTTGAAACATTTAAAAATCTGTGCATATCTTAACTTTTAGTCATAGAGTGTTTCTAGATATATCAATCGATTCATGTTGTAAGAATGAACAAAATTGAGTACTTATTATTATTTAAGTAGTATAGCTATGTCGATTCTACGCCACTTACTGATCGACGATAATTATCTGATGTAGGTAACTCAGCATGGAACAGAACCTTGCTCGGTCGGTAAGTGGCATAGAATCGCGGCATAGCTATACTACTTATTTATGATTTGTATTATATATATCTAAAAAAGATTCCTTGGTGAAAAAAAACCTCTGATTAACCAAAATATTCTGATTCTAATTTTATTTTTAGGATTCCGTAGCCCCAGGCAGAAACCCTTATTTTTTCGGTCGGGTGTCAGTCCGTCCCACATACTTTTTTCCCGAGTGGAGAAGTGAGGGGAGGAAAAGTGAAGGAAAGTAGGGCTTTCGACTGAATTCAGTAGAATTTTGAATTACGCAAATATTTTCTTCAATTCAAAGGAAGCAAAATTCCTCGTCTGACTGCATTACATTTTATGAGCACATCCTCGAGGTGAATTTTATTGAACTGAAATATCTTTTCCATCAGACTGGCAAGCTTTAGTACAAGTTCGCATCGTCACGCTCCATAACAAGCCTTAACCAGAAGTGTCGGCTGAATATCCTCAGTGCCAGGTTCCCTGGAATATCGAGTATCGTGGTTCTATCGATCGTTTTCTGAAGGCGCGAGAAGGACAGATATATGACAAGAGAGAGAGATAGAGAAAGGGGGAGAGAGGGCTTTGCGGAAGGGCTGAGATGATAAGGGAGAGTTTTTGGAACATTCCAGAGGGAACCCTTTGTCCCCTTCTTCCGGTTCTACGTGTGTGGGTATTTACTTCATGGTATGTGCTAAATTACGACACACAAAGTAAACCCAGGAACATTCTTGGCTCTAATCTCGTTTCGGGAGTTTCTTTGAACCAATCCATGCCCAAATATCGTACATAGCAAACCCGAATCCAAAATCTAAACATTCTAATTTAGAGAAAAGGTTGATAAGACCTTCGGGGTAAAATGATCATTTCCCAATACACGTTTTAAATCACTCTAAACTTTCTTACCTACTTTATTTTGTTAACTGTTTTTCTTCAAAATATTAGAGTAGACCGGGGCAAAGCTGAACTATCGTGTTTAAGTTGTATACAAGAATAATAAATGTTGATAGAAATAAGTTTATGGAAGTGTCTACACGTACCGAAAAAATCTGGCTATTTGTACCGAAGTTTCGGTACCCGTAGCCACGGCCTAACTTTATAGGACAAATATTGAAATAAGCAAAAGGGAAAGACGTAATTTCTGAACTTCAGAATTTAGTCTTAAATTCAGTATAAATTGTGTGTGAATTCAGAAAATTTTTACTGAATTTGAAAAGCCTACATTTTAAAATGATAAAATTTAGAATCTTTTAAATTTAAAATTGTTTTATTTTCAAATGTATTTCAAAATTCAAAATTGTAGAAATCCTTAAAAATCCCTAAACATCCCTTAAAATTTTATTTTATTTATTCCCTAAAATTCTCTAGAAATCCATTGGCATACCTTAATATCTTTTAAATATCATCGATATCCTGGATACCTTTGATAAATCCTTTGAAATCTCGTTAAATTCCTTGACATCTTTCAATATACCCTAAACACTTTAAAATTACTTGAAATTTATCATATACCCTAAAAGCTTTGCAAACCGTTGAAATTCACAGAAATCTATTAAAAACCCTTGAATTCTGCTGAAATCCTATGAAATCTTTGGAAATCACCCATTTTTTGAAACCCCTTGAAATCTATATAAATTCCTTATAATCTTATGGAATTTCTTAATTTCTTTTTGAATCCTACGACTCCCTCAAATATCGTAAAATTCCATGAAATCCCTTAAAATTTGGTAAATACTATAAAAATTCCTTGAAATCTTCGAAATATTTTTAACCTTTTTAACCTTTTCTTTTATAATCCCACGAAATTCTTTGAAATGTCTCATGAAATTTCATCGGAATGTTTTAAAATACACTATATTCTTTAAAATCCTTTGAAATTTTTAAAATATCTTAAAACTTGTGAAATACATAGTAATATTTTAAAATCCCTTGAAATTTTTGTAATCCTTTAACACATCTTTGAATATTTCGAAATACCTTGAAAACTTTGAATTTTCTTAAAATGCATTGGAATCTTGTTAGATATCCTAAAATCTGAAAGATTTTAATGTATTTAACAAGATTGCGAAAAATTTATCAAATCGTGTAGTTTATATAAAATCCGTAAAAATCCATTGAAATACTTTAAAATCTTGTAAATTAACTTGAAACTTGTGATATTTCTTAAAAATTCATCGGAAATGTTTAAAACTTTGAAATCCTCTGAAATGAGATAAAAATTCTTAATCTCTTAAATCCCTTGAAATCTTTGACATTCTCTAAAACTCCTTGGAATCTTTTAAAACCCCCTTAAAGTTTTTGAAAAGATTTGATTCCCTTTTAAAATCCTTTGCAATTTTAAAAATCTCTTGAAATTCATTAGAATCTTTTAAAACACTCTAAAAGCTTTGAAAACCTATAACATCCTTTACTAGTTTACTCCTGTCAAATCCCTGTATTCAGTTAAAATCTCTTGGAATCTGTTGAAATTTTAAAAATCTCGTGAAATTTGTAGAAATCCTTTGAAACGTTTTGAATTTTCTCGAAATCTCTTAAATCCCTTAAAATCTTTTGAAATCGTCAAACTCTTAAAATCATTTCAATTGTCAATTTTTGAGATACGGATATTATTTTAGCCAATCTAAGAAAGAAGATTGAAAACATGTTCAAAGTCAAAGTGAAAAAAAAAGTTGCATTAGCGAGCAATTTTCAAAAATAGTAGCATTAGTGTCATGTTTTTCCAAATAGTAGCAAAATAGTTGCATTGTTAAAAAAAAGTGTAAAAAAGTCTCAATAGCGGCGTGCGTTTCACGAATAAAAAAATAGACAGCCTCATTATTGTACTTTATAAATTAAACGCGTGAAATGGAAAATGATTAATGGTTTATTTTCGAAAGACGAATTGCCGTGCAAAATTGAGCGAAGTAAAATTACGGGGCTATTACTTTTGTGTAAGTTGGGGAGGTAGATAAGGGACGTGTTCCATATGCGCGATAGCAGACGATCATGACAGATCGTTCAATGTTGACAGATTATCCGCATTTCAATTTTTCTCGTAATATTGGAAAACGTCTCGACGAATCAAAGCAGTAAACACGGGGGAATATGTGAAGAATGGATTTCTACTCGTTTCGAGAAAAAATTCCTCGCCGTATAAACCTATACTTGAGGCATGACAAAAACGAGCGATCTATTGTCGATGGCATCTATAAGGTATTTTCTACTTCTCTATTATAGAGAGAGGAGATAAAAGAAAAAAAATGGCTTTTTGGAGGACGAAATAGTTGGGAAAACGAATACGACAAATGCGGCTTTTACCCTGTATTGACTTTGATAACTGTCATTAAGCAACGGTTTATCAGTTCTGTCGTAACTCCTGAATTATATAGAATTTGTGACTACATGTAGATTATTCTCTCTAAATATAACCTAGCTGTGAATTCGATCACGAGTGTTTCCACTTTGTTTGTATTTATAATTATATGCTGCTCATTTCACGAGCACTTTGCTTCTCGTTAGCAAATGTATTTGCTTCCTCATAGAGGAAGCACTAGTTATTTCTTTTTCAATAATAGATAAACCCAAGTCTTCATTTTGATCAATTTAAAAATAGAAATTTACAAGAAATACAAAATTACCAAATAATACACAACATTTTTAAATACAAAGACAAATGAGACAAATCAAATTTTGTATTCGAAATTATATTTTTTCGTGCTGGAAAAGGGAACGGAAAAGTTCTGTCGCACCCTATCCCTTTCCCAGCTTTATGATTTCTTTACAAAAATTGTCAGAATTATTTTATTTGAAAATTTATGATCAAACAGTCTATTTTATTCATGCGTCAACTTTGAATGAAATCGATGAAAAAAGTTTTTCTCTTGCATCAACTTTGAATTATGCTAATGAAAAAAGTTTTACTATAAAAAGCCGATTTTTAAAATATTATTGAGTGCTAAAAAAATGCAATAAATATTTTTAGAAATCCTTCGGTCAGTTTCAAGATATTAGTGGTGAAAATAAGCCCTACAAATTTCATCAATTTATCTGCAACCGTTTTCAAGTTATCGTGTTCACAAAAAAAGTGTGACATCCACACAAACATTCGTACAATTGCTTAGAACATTGTATTAGACATTTTTAAATTGAGGAAGGTTAAATTAAATGAATTTAAAAATTTTGGAAAATATTACCATTACAAAGCTTCCTCTATGAGGAAGCAAAAATACAAAATTTCAATCACAGATGAATTTTTAACGAAAGAGATGAATCTCCAACTAAAGAGATAAATTTGCAACTAAAATTATAACTCGTCAAACAAAACATGAAGTTTTAACAAAGAATATCAATTTTTAGCCAAGTAGTTGAATTTTCAACCACAAAATATGAATCTTCAACAAAATAGTCGAATCCTCCACTAATACAAATTGATTTTCAACCAAACATTTGCACTTTTTAACAAAAGTATGAATTTTCTAGCAAAAGAGATTAATTTTCAAACAAAAAAATAAAACGCATTTCCAAGAAAATTTTCCAAACAAATTTTAATTTTTAACAAAAAAGATTTTAATTTCAAATAAAACAAACAGTTGAATTCATTAAAAAGAGACGAATTTTTAACAATTTTTTTTCAAAAATTTGTAACCGAAAAATATTGTCTATCAAACTAAACAATTTTTTTAAGTCAAAAAGACGAATTTGTCAGAAAACAGTTGAAACAACAAAACAGATGAATTTCCGACCAAAAAAGATGACTATGAGTACAATAAAACTATTTTACGAATTTTCAAGCCAAAAAGACGAATTTTTTAGAAGACAGTTAAATTTTCAACCAGGAAAGTTGAATTTTCAACAATAAATTTTTGTTTTCAACCAAGAAAGATGACTTTTCTACCAAAAAGGGCGAATTTTCAATCCAAAAGGACGAATTTTTTATCCAAAACAGTTGAATTTTCGAAATAATTAAATTTTCAACAAACTAGTTGAATTTTCAGCCAAAACAGGCTAAAAGTATTGTAGTAGACTTTTCAGTCAAAAATAATTAACTTTCAAACAAAAATACTTGCATTTTCTTATTGGGTTATATTGATTCAGTTCGGACTTAAGCGACAAAACGAGAAAAAAAGAAACTTTCTTGAAAACAGGGGAAACAGAAGAATTCTTTTAAAAAGGGAGAAAATAGGGGAAAGAATGTAAAGACTGTGGAGTATATATTTATTAATTCGACAGTGGAAAACTACTAATTGCTTAGTGAAAATATATAAAGTCATTTTGAACTTCAGTTAAGTTCGCTCTCTTATTGATAAATGTTAGACCAGAAAAACAACTGAATTACTTTCAATATTTGTATTGCTCAAAATGAATCAATTATGGTTCAATTTTGTTGCAGTACATTTTGACGCCATTTATTTGTTCAAAATAAAACTTTATTTTTTCCTATGTGGCGAACAGAAACGCTACGTAAACTCCAGCTACTTAACCTATTTACAAGTTATTGCTTAACAACGAAAAAACAAGAATTATTTACACAATCAGTCTACCGGACCTTGCCTTATTTCCTTTCAAAATAACCCCTTTCATGTATGTACTCGCGGAAACACCGCGGTATTCAGCAGACGGAATCACTGAATAATTAGTCATTAAATAAATAAAACGTTCAATCAACAATATCAATGTTATATTCTACGGCGTAAAGTGAAACTTCTTGAAAATTGGGAAATTTCCGAATTGCAACTGTCAAATTTGAGCAATTCTTTGATTGTAATTTTCCTATGTTTGTTTATGATCATTGCACTGTAGTATATTTTTTATTGGTACATGTTTATAAGTATTGGAAAACTTGTCAATGAGAAATACACATTGATTTATAGTGTGTGCATTTTTGAAATTGTTATTTCACTCTTCATTTTGCGGAATGTTTAACTTGACGTGCGGGAACCAAAATACCGCTAATCATCAAACCAATAAACCCACCACCTTCGAATTTTTCAGTAGCACGGACTAATCCAGAAAATTGATTATTTGTGGCTGGCAGGGGTGGAAATGGGTTTACTTTAACTGTTCTTGGAGGTGGAAGTTCTGGTGACTCATTCCCATTATGTCTCATTTGTTCACTTAATTCTGCAGCAAAAAAATAAATTTAAAAAAATGAATTTCAATCGTTCAAAATTTAACAATGTTTTTGCAAAATTCAAAAAGACTCATTCTTTGGGTACCCTAATGTAAATACTAGTTACTTGTTTCTTCATACATATTTAATGTCGAATTGTTTTTTTATTAATTGACATGATAAATGTACTAAATATTCTTTGTGATATTGTTTTCAAGTATTCCCTGAAATTCTCATACTTGACAATTTTGTAATATTTATTGCATAATGTCGCACTTTAATTGCAAATATATCACAAAACGTGGACTTAAAGGGATCCAAAGACCTCATTCAACAAATTTTTTTCTAACCAAAATTTGAGAACTTTACATTATTACAGGAAACAATTAGTATTAATCACAATTAAAATGTTTAAACTGTAGAGTAGAAAAATAAACCACTAAAAGGGCGATTTATATCATAAAACGACTTCAGCGACCTCTAAACATTTTTTTTTTAAATGTAGAAAAATATAGGAAAAATTGATCCTTATTAGATAGAAGTTTCCGCTTCAGAGTTTTAGAAAATCTAAAAATCGTAATTTGAATGGGTTCTAAAGTGTTCACTGTATTAATTCGCATTTTGAGAGATAATAGATGTAAATACTGAAATAGAAAGTATAAAAATGATTTAAAGTTTATTAAAAGAATCCTGTTGCTTAAAAAATATTATCCCTTCGAGTGTATTTAACAGATTTTAAGACATAATTTAAATTTTAAAAAAGTATTGCTTTGAATTGACGTTTGTTGTCTTGAGAAGACACCGATTTTTTTTATTGAAAAAATTATAAATATTAGATTATATTTTTATATGTACGTCTTACCAATAAAATTCAGGAGAACCACAAAGAACGTCTGCAAAAATTATAACGCAGATAAGATCACTGTATCGAGACAAAATAATTATTAATAAAATTACTTGCAAAAAAAGCTTGTGTAGATCATAAATTCACCTACGTGTCTCTGTTCAAAAGTCAATAGAGTCGTTTGTGCAAATATGAGATTGTTATTCACTTTAACCACAAGAACCCAAATTAGTGAAATTTCAAAAATTACTAGTGAAATTCTATACTAATTCAACTAGAGAAATGTCAGCCACTGAAGATATTAGTAGAAAATTACGAATTCGATTAGTCGAAATATTGACTAATTCGATAGTGGAAAACTACTAATTGCTTAGTGAAAATATATGAATTTATTTAGAGCTCTATATATTATCCAAGAATCTTTAAATCATTATTTTAGAAAATTTTAAAGTAACGTTGCGCCGATCTACAACTATCATTTTCTGATTTTTAATTTCCTGACACAAAAATGTTTATTAAACATCATGCTCATAAAAATTTTTTTTTTAAATTTGATCCATAATTTCCCCCGGAAAATAAGTCATCGCACTTTTTGCAATAATACAAAAAACTAGGAATTAAAAAGTTAACGCAAGGCGTACATTTTCGTATTTTTCATATTCATTCTAAAAGATTCAAGTGTAAGTTTTTGAGATTTATTGCCTTCGTGATTCGACAGTCGCCACTTTGTGAATTTTTTCTGACTATAGACGCCAAAAAGAATTAAAACCATAATCGAAAATAAAGGATTCATATGACCATTCTATGATCATCAACAAACCTTGAGAAAGAAAAAGGACGATGGTGATAACATTATTTTTCCAAACCAGGTGCGTAGAATTACGCAATATATGTGTGTAAAATTAGATTAAACAATATATACCTTTTTTAAAACTTTATTGGATAAAATTTTACTGCGCCTTACCGCAGTAACGAGAAATACACATTTATTCTTAGTTAATGTGTTTTTTAAATTTTTTCACCACTCTTTACTCTCTGTGTGGAGTTGGAAGTGGTTGTGCGGGATAAAAAGTATTGTGATGGAAAACACCAGGTTGTGCTGGTAGAACTGGAGGAAGTGGTCGTGATCGAACTGGAGGATTTGTTCTTGTTGATAAAACTAAAGGAGGTGGTCCTGATAGTGGAATTTGATTATGACGATTTGCTGCTGCTTGTAAAGCTAGAGGAGGTGGTCTTGCTGGTAGAACTTGATGATTTGGTGCTCGTTGTGATACTAGAGGAGGTCGTGCTCTTGGTCGATTTGGTGCTGCTGGTCGAAGTGGTAGAACTGGAGGAGATGGTCCAGTTGGTAGAAGTGTATGACTTGTTTCTGTTTGTAAAACTAGAGGAGGTGCTGCTCTTGGTCGATTTGGTGCTGCTGGTCGAAGTGGTAGAACTGGAGGAGATGGTCCAGTTGGTAGAAGTGGATGACTTTTTTCTGTTTGTAAAACTAGAGGAGGTGCTGCTCTTGGTCGAGTTGGTGATGCTGATCGAAGTGGTAGAACTGGAGGAGATTGTCCAGTTGGTAGAAGTGGATGATTTGTTGCTGTTTGTAAAACTAAAGGAGGTGGTGCTCTTAGTCGAGTTGGTGATGCTGTTCGAAATGGTAGAACTGGAGGACGTAGTCCAGCTGGTTCAGGTAGACTACTTGATCCTGTTGGTTGAATTGGAGGGGTACCTCTAACGCTTGTACGAGGCTTTGATTTTTTTCTCAACATCTGTTCACTTAATTCTGTGAGAAGAAAACAAAGAAATAAAACGAATTTCATTTGTTCAGAATTACGCAGTGTCTATTCGTACAGATTTTCTAACGAATAGTCCTAGCAAGACGGACTGACCCCCCTTCTCTTTTCCAGCTCCGCGAATCAAGTTTGCAAGATTTTCGCTATTCGTCCTAAAAAACTGGACGATTAGCCACGGACTGAAAAGTTATTCAGATGATAAATAGGTATATGAAAACACTAGTTACTTGTTTATTTATATTTAATCCTTAAATTGCATCAATCACAAAATCAGGAGTTTAAGACAATACCTGCTTAATAAAATGCTCACGTTCTGCAAAAATGTGACTATTACATTTCACACTATTGCATGAGCTTCCAGTTCAAGGATTTTCTATTCTATTGCGAATTTTGCTGGTCCAGTGTTATGTCTGCCGAGGCTTCAATTAGTATTAGTTAAAATGGAACATTTTTAAATGCAGAAGAGAAAAATAATCTTGTGATTTTACCATAAAAACTACTTCAGCGACCTCTAAAAACATTCTTCTTAAGTCTAAGAAAATACAGGCTAACTATCTCCTCATTAGAATAAAATTTCCACTTTATGTATAATTTTATTTAAATATAATAATGAAAGTTAATACAGATTCACCATTAACTGGAAATGACATAGTTTGTTTCTATAGAATAACATTGTAATATTTCGTAATATTATTGAAATGATATAATAATAGATTGTATTTTTATACTACTTACCAATAGAACTCAGGAGAACCACAAAGTTCAAAAACATAATTTCCGCACCGATCCTCATTTTTTTGTTGGATAGAGAAAACAAATTGCTCTAAAATTTTGTGAATGGTACCTAATACATTCACGAAAATGGTTTACTTGTATATATACTAGCCATTATCCGAGCCATTATCTTACCATGTCTAGAGAAATTTTAGCGAACATAAGAACATTTAATCGAGGAAATAAAATCATTATCCGTGTTAAAAAGCGAACACTTTTCGTTGTACAATTACGAAATATATGATTGTTTTTCACTTAAAGGACAACAATCAGATATAATATGAACGAATTTAGAAGCCATCCATAAATTACGTAACACATTTTTTGCCAATTTTGTACCCCTCCCCTCCGCTATTAAACAAGTCGTAACAAAATGGTAAGTACCCCCCTCCCCTCGCCAACCACGCCTGTTAAGTAATTTTTTCCAATATTTTCAACCATGTCTTATTGAATGCAATTTAGTGACTTGCTACCCGAGACACGTGAATTACCATTTTACACGAATTACCACTTTATATAAGGACACACATCAAATCTATAAAATTGAATAAATTTCAATTTTGAATCCTTCAAATCGAACAACTTAGAAAAAAAATTCAAAATTGCATCTTTTTCTAATATACAAAAAATATTAAAGAGGCTTCAATTAAAAATCTTAAAAATTCAAGAATTTTCCACTGTCAAATCTTCAAAAAAAAAAATTAAATATTAAAAAAAAAAACGTTCGCAAGTACACGGTTTTAAACTATTAACATTCCAAAATATTGAATTTTAAATTATAAATATTTCAAATGAAAGAACTTTGAATTGCAAATATTTAAACTTGAAGAGTTCTTAATTTTGAGAACTTAGAATTAAAAATGATATAAGTTTGAAGTTTGACAATTAAAAATTCTGTAATTTTGATGATTTACATTTGAACTTTCTGTTATTTGGAAGAATTATGATTGAAAATTCTTGACTCTTGATCTTCAAAAGCATCTAAAATTTAAAAATTTTGATTATACAACTTCAAAATTGAAGACTCTTGAATTGCAAATCTTAAAAATGGAAGAACTATCCATCGTAAATCTTCAAAATCTCCAAAATTGAAACTATTAAAAAAATAATTAATAAAATACCTTTAAAATATAAATCTTGAAAATTAAATAAATTTCACTTTTATATTTTCCGAAATATCCAAAATTTTCCACTGTAACTCTTCAAAATTGTAGAACTCTGAAGTCTAAATCTTTAAAATTTAAGAGTTTTTAATTTTGAAAATTTACAATTAAAACTGTTTGTTTAAAAATTACCCTTTCTCGATTGAAAATTAACTTTTCTGTTGAAAATTCATATTTTCCGGTTTAAAAGTCAACTATGTTTCCTAAAATATTCGACTTTTAAGCTTGAAAACTTAACTCTTTTGTTGGAAATTCTTCTTTTTGGGTAGAAAATTAATTTCCTTCGTTGAAAATTCATCTATTTGATGTAGGATTGAACTATTTTGTTAAAAATTAGTCTTTTTTCATTTGAATTCAACCGAATGAAACATCTTTTTTACGTTGAAAAGTAATTTTTTAACGAAGAATTTAGCTATTCCATTTTTGGTTAAAAATTCCTGTATCTTATTAAATATTCGTTTTTTGATAGAAAATTAATCATCTTGGTTAAAAATTCATCTTTGTAGGTTAAAAATTCAGCTATTTGGTTAAAAAATCAACTATTTTGTTAAAAATTAAATTATTTTGTTCAAAATTCAACTATTTTGCTAAAGTCATCCTTTTTGGTCGAAAATGCAATTGTCATGATATAAATGCATCCTTTTGAATTGAAAATTCGTCTCTTTGGGTTCAAAATTCATCTCTTTTGGCAGCAAATCTTTTTTTGGTTCCAAATTACATATATATTTGAACATGAAATCTTAGAAATGTAAAGCGAAAGAGAGATAGGGGGAGGGGGGGGGGGGGGGATAACCCAAAATTAGTAAAGTAGTTTATGGGTGGCCCTTTATTTTTATTAGATAAATGAAAATTATGTATAATTTTTTCCAATCATTATATAAGATTTTAACAATTCAAAGTAAAATATAACATATGGTTCATTAATTTTATTTATTTATCATTGTTTCTCATTCCTTACTTAATTTCTAGCATATGTTACACTGTTAAAAATGTTTGCAATTTTAATATACATTTAATATACATTTGTATATCAAATCTAAAATCTAGGTATACGAAATCGCCATTAAGAGACTATTTTATTAAATTTAATATACCGCATATTGATCATTTATCAGAAAAGTCAGATATTTGCACTTTACACAAATTAAAAACAATTTTGGCAGCAATTTTCAATTATAAATAATCAAATATAATATCTTCTCCTAGATAAATATAATTTACACTGGGTTTTAAGAGAAAAGTTCAATTAAATAAATAATTAAGAAACCTAACCTCCAAGCACCTGTACTCACGTTAAAATTCTAACATTCACAGCAAATTTTAGAAAAAATTCCACCCGTACGTTGCACTTTAATTGTAAGTAGGAATTAAGTCGACGAATTCAAGGTTATTCCTTTATTTTTTAATATTTGACAGGATCTGCAGGAATCAAAGACCTTGTTGTTTTCGCGCACTCTGTTTTACCGACTTTAATATACATGTATATTAATTTTACAACATGATGGTATATTAAAATTAATGTACGGTATGTGCAAATGACTTTACTCACATGTATATTAAATTTCGATCAGATTTTTTTAACAGTGTATAAAAAGAGCTCTGTACGAATCCAGAATTTATATATTAGTTTATCTCTCGAATAAAATTTCTTCTTAGCCAGCATGCATTTTTAACTTGACAATTACTTACTCAGTAAGAAAACGAATTTCACTTTTCACATATGCTGGAAACCGAATGTTAAGACAAAATTTTTTTCCTGAAAATAAACTCGTGGAATAGCTAGGTTTTGAAAGAAACTGAATATCTGAGGAATGATGAAAGTCAATTTAATGGCCTTATATTATACTTCCGTACACATGACGAGCATTTTTTAGGGGTCGGACGCAAATGCAAATCATTTAAAGATCTCGCAATGGGTAATAATTTATAACGTAACAAAAATATAACAGTTTAGGAGAAAAACATGAAATAACAATAAAAAGCTTAGGCTTTATTGCGATTTAATACGCTGTTTTTTACCTATGTAAGAAAGTAGATCATTTATTTGGAATGAAGAAATATTCCCGAAAGAAATACGACTCTTTTCCTTATTCTTAATCATTGATCAATCCTAAAATTAATTGTGATTATTAAGTGAATTTACTGTAAATTGAACTAATTTCAGTTATGTAAGTATATTATTTATATTATATAATTTATAAAAATATTATAAAAATATTTTTCTAGGTGTAATTTTATATCTATGGTGTTTTAAACATTTTTCGGTCATATAATTTTCAAAGTTTTTAAAATAATTAAGCTATAAATGTTTACAATATTTAAAATTCTTCAATTTTAAACGGTGAAAATGATAGTGACTTTTTTTGACAGATATCACATTTTTTGGTCAAAAAAAATATCCGAACACTTTGAATGTCACTGGATACTGCATTATATGATACTTACTAATAATATATTTATAATCTTAGAAATTCCTATTATTTCAATTTAAAATTGTATTTTAGGAGGCGCAATTCGAAAAAAGTTTAATTTTACAGGCCTTCAAACTAAACAGTTTTTTCTTCAAAAGCTTAAATTCGAAAATATTTAGTTTGAAATTTCTTCATTTTTGTAGGTTTCCAATTTCACAATTTGGTTACTTAAAGGTCAAATATTCAAAATGTCAGGATAATATTTCACTGTTAAGTCGTTTAAAATTGCAACATTTTCCTATTGAAAGTCTTGATCATCATTTCAGTTTTAAATATTCTAAATTGCTTGGTTTTAATTTTTAACGAACAGCATTTTTTGGTTCTTAAAATTCTTCGAAATCGTACAATATCAAATTGAAAGACATGATAGTTGCACAATTTTCAATTTGAAGCATTTGTAATTAAACAATTTTGTATTAAGCGCTTCACGAATAAATTCAAAACAATGAAAAATTAAGAAAATAATTTCTCAAATTCAAGCTTTAAAAATTAGAATATTTTAGGACCACACACTAAAATTTGAATGAAAATTAAATTGAAAATGTTCCAAAATATTCAACATTTCAAATTCAACTTAAAAAGAACAATTTCGAATTGAAAAGTTCCAAATTTTGCAATTTCAAACATTGGGATATATATAGCAATCTTGTTTTGTATTCCTTTTTTTTACTTTTCGATGTAATATCTGAAAATTTTACAATTTTTAGTTGAAGATTTAAAAAAATGAATTATCTAAAATTGAAAAATATTTGATTGGAAAACTTTAAGAATGAATAATTATTCTAAGTGAAGTATTAAAAATTAAACGATTTGAAATTAAAAATTTACAAATTGAGTTTAACTAAACTATCTGAAATTGATATCTCAGTAACTGAACAATTTCTTTAATTTTGAATGGTTGAATTTTAGAGTTCTGAATTTCCATATTGAACGCTGAGTTTTCAATTTTCCCCTTTCATAAGTTTTAATATTGCAACTTAAAACGCTAGCCGCTGGTCTAACAGGGGTTCTCCGCATGTGAGAGCCGAGCTGAACTCATCAGCTAAATTCACAATTGCGCTAATCCGCTCTCTACTCTGTAATTAATAAACGTTAACATTATATTATAATGTTGGATACATGGATTTTCTATAGGGTTGATTTGTTAAAATATTACGTCATTTATGGTTGGCTCCTTGATTAAAACAAACAATAAAGTAGCCTCGGAATGGACTGAAACTTGGATCGACAAAATGCATACACACGGTAAACGTAAAGGTCGAATTTCAGGCGATGAATGGAGACTGGGTGTATGGAATGCTAGAGGAGTGAATGACCTTAAAATAAGAGAACTACGAGAAACTATGCACGCAAGGAAACTAGATATTTTATGTGTACCTGAGACGAAGAAAAAGGGTTGCGAAAGTAGAAACATAGAAAATGGGGTGTTAAAAGGCGGTTTTGAAATATGGTCAGGAGTAGGTAGTGAATCAAATCGTTGTCAAGGGATCGGTTTAATTATGAATAAAAAAGCAAGACAGCATCTCAAAGATCATGATTTTGTATCTCCCAGATTGTTGTGGGCTAGAATGAAGGTAGGAATCAGAAGGTTATTTATCATAGCGTGCTACGCCCCAGTTGACAGTGAGCCGCGAGAAGTCAAAGACGCTTTCTGGGACACTTTAAATGACACAATAAGTACTTGCGATCCAGGTGAAAGAATAATTCTGCTAGGAGATATGAACGGATGGGTCGGCGTTCAACGTCAGGATACAGATACAGAAAGGGTACTAGGTAAATTTGGGGATCCAAGAAAAAATTATAACGGGGAAAAATTAGTTAGCTTATGCTTAGAAAAGGGCCTATTTATTACCAATACTTGGTTTCGACATAAAATGATCCACACGTACACTTGGTGTAAAGGAAATAATCGCAGTGTAATTGACTTCGTTATTGCGGATGAAAGACTAAGAGAACTAGTCAAAGATACAAGAGTCATGAGGGGTTCCGAATGCAATACCGATCATTATCTTTTAATCTCTAAAATAAACTTAGGCCGGGGATGGAAAAGAAAGAGAACAGAAAAAACGAAACAAACTCGAATAAAGATTGAAAATTTACAGAAACCGGAAGTGCGAATAGAGTTTCAAAATAAGTTAAGCGAACGCATAGATAGGGCAACTTGGGAAACGCTTACGAGCAATAAAGATATAGAGGGCGCGTGGGCTTTATTACGGGATACCATTGTTAAAACTGCAATTGAAGTGTGTGGTACGGCAGTGGTAGGAAGAAAGTCTGGTGATGCATGGTGGAATGATGAAATTCAAGCAGCCCAGCGAGAAAAGAAAAAAGCGCACAAGAGAACATTAAACATGACAGGTCTTAGCGATGAGGAGAGAAATAGACTCAAAAATGATTACAAAGACAAAAAGAGGAAAATGAAACGGCTAGTCAAGGAGAGTAAAGAAAAAATCAGAACAGAAGAAGAGAACAAAATACAAAACGGTTTTGGAGGAATAATGAAACTACTATATAAACAGTTGAAGGAAAGTAAAAGTACAGAGTTTGCTAGCATGAGAAACAGCAAAGGTGAAATGCTATATGATATAGACGGGATAGTAGACGCTTTAAAAGACTCTTTTAAAGAACTATTAGGAGGTGAAGATATAGGACAACAAAACTGCGACATAGAACATAATGCATTAGAAAACCCAATTGAAAAAGTCTGTGTCACTGAGGTCCGAGACATAATTAAGAACTTGAAAAACGGTAAGGCTGCTGGCATAGACAGTATTAGTGCTGAAATGCTCAAATACGGTGACGAGTACATACCTCACAGGTTGTGCGAATTAATAAATTTATGTATCGAGACGGGGAAAGTCCCAGACGACTGGAAAAAAGCGATTATCGTACCAATATACAAAAGAAAGGGAGATAAGAACAACTGCAGTAATTACAGAGGTATCAGCCTACTAAGTACCGTAAGTAAAATATACTCAAAAATACTTATTCGTAGGGTAATGGAAATCACAGAAGAAAAAATATGGGAAGTCCAAAGTGGATTTATGCCAGGAAGATCATGTACAGATCAGATATTTAGCCTAAGACAGATCACAGAAAAAAGCTTGAGAGTAGGAAAGAAAGTTTTCTGTGCATTTATTGACCTAGAAAAAGCATTTGACACGGTAAATAGAAGTAAACTTTGGGAAGTTCTTAAAGAATACGGAGTAAATGGAGGGCTCCTGCAAGCAATAAAAACAATATATACAGGTAGCAAAGCGAGCGTAAGGGTAAACGGGAAACTGAGTGACTGGTTCGATATTACGCAAGGCGTGAAACAAGGATGCGTTATGTCCTCGTGGCTATTTATCATATTCATGGATAAGTGTCTAAGAACTGCACTCTTCGACGAAGAAGGTGTAGATCTCCAAACAGTTAAGGTACGTGGGTTAGCTTTCGCAGATGACAAGATTGTTATGGCAGAATCAGTCGAGGACTTGCAAAGAATGTTGAATAAACTTCATACAAGCATGAAGGACATGGGACTCAAAATTAACGTAAATAAAACAAAAATCATGGTGTTTGAGGGAAAGAGTGAGAAAACAATGTGCAACATTGTCCTAAATGATGAAAGATTAGAACAAGTTGACAAGTACGTATATCTAGGTAGTCTATTCACTAGCGACGGAAAAATAGATGGGGAGTTAGATAGGCGCATAAATAAGGGTAAACAGGTTATCGGTAGAGTAGGGTCCATCCTAACAAATAAAAACATATCAAAAAAAGCTAAAATGGCCATACACAATTCTATATTCGTACCGACTGTACTATACGGTAGCGAGACATGGACATGTCAAGAAAAGGACAGGAGTAAAATTAACGCGATCGGCATGAAACCTCTGCGCATAATATGCGGGAAAACACTAATGGACAAAGTCCGAAACGAGACAATCCTCAAAGAATGTGGTGCAAAAGAGACAATAGTTGACACATGGGAAAGAAATCAGTTAAGATGGTTCGGACATCTTGAAAGAATGAAAGATGAACGACTGACCAAACAAGTGTATAAAGGTAAAGTAAATGGCAGAATGCCCAGAGGTAGACCGCCGAAAGAATGGTTAGAATCTGTAAATGAGACATTAATCCGTAGAGACATAAGAAGCCATAGAAACACAAGAGCTTGCATGAAAAAATGCATGGACGTGAAGGAAGCTAGAGTAGTATGCCAGGACAGAAAAGTGTGGCGACAAATAGTTTGTAAACAGAGTGACAGTAGAATGAATGACGCCTGAAACAAAGATCTTGGATACTAATGGGCCCAAGTGGAGAACCATACATAACAATTTTGTGAGGCTCTTCACTTGGGGTGATCACTAGAGAGATTGATCAGCAACCTGGGTCGGAGCAGTGTTGCGGAGTAAACGTGTCATTTAAATAAATAACACGAGAATTCCAGATCAATCTAAAATATATATACCTAACACTTATATACCTATCCATCTCATACCTATATTCCTACCTACCTTATACCTATATACCCATATGCACACTACTATTCTCCAACCGAGCAAGTCACGCCTACCCCGAAAGGGAAATGGCTTAATGGTATAATAATAATAATAATAATACAGAAATAGTATACGTGACAAATAGAGAAAAGCACTAAAAAGCTATAATTTTCTGTGGAAAGACTAACTACAATAATTTTCTTGTTAGCACAGATTTTTTTTTGTAAAATTCTTCGAACTCAACATTTTGAAAAAAAGTTAAAAATCCTCAACTAAAACTATTAAAAATGGTTTAATTCCGCAATCGACTAAAAAACCTTAGAATCATCCTCGAATATTATTTTTTACTTTATGAAACAAAAAATAAGGAAAAAAAGTTAATGGCTACTCTCATCACTGAATATCGATAATACCCAGGATGAATTAATAGCACGATATCGGTTTGCAGGAATTTGTTAACAAAGCTCAGGAATATTGGCGAAATCCAGTACGTGCTAGTCCTTGAGTTTATGGTTTCCCACAGATTAAACCCAAGTACAGCATAAGCAAATTCATACGAAATGCAATTAGAAATAAGACTCTTAGCTCATACGAAAGAAATAATTCATTAATACCCACTTATTAAATAAAAACCCAATAAAGATTTTGATTTAGAAAGCTCTTTTTATTTTAAAGCGGGTACCATACATTTCAATGATTTTAATTACCAAGGATTCAAAGACTTCAAATTTGAATGCTAATTATTTTAAAGTTCTTTTTATTGCGAGCGCTCAGTGCAAATACTCTCGCAGCGGCTAAACTTTTAACCCTTTTTAACTCAAAGCAATTTATTCTACACATAATGAAGATTTACATAACTGGAATTTCAGTTTACTCACTTTTAGAATATTTTTTTTTTTTTTTTTTTTTTGCTTTAAAATCTTTTATATTCTTTTTTGAAATTTTAGGAAGTTATTAGAAATGATTTGAAATATTTTTCAATTTTCTCTCAGAATTCATTTTGTTAATTAATTTTCATTTTGTTAAAATTTGAAATATCCCTGTTTGAACTAAGAATTGATTTTAATTTGGAAATTACCTGTTCCAATCCAGAATTTTAATTCTTTTCGAAAATTTCTAGTTCAAGCACAGAATTTGTTAAAATTTAAAAAATTGCCTGGCAATATCGCATTTTTAAGGCATTTCAGAACCGCGAATTTATTATAAATACTCTTTTCAGTCCTTATAAATATCAACATGTGTAGAAATGTTACTTTTTAGATGTGAAATTAAAAAACGATTCTTTTACATTGTGAAGGTAACTTGATAATAGGACAAGTATTTTCTTCAAGGTAAAAATTGGAATTTAATTAAATTTGATTCTGAAGTCCATGAACTTGATTAATAATTAAAACCAATTTTTATATTATTTTCGTATATATCTTTTAATTACTTCATAAAATGATTTTTCTAGAAAATTATATTATTCTATCGGTATTTGTCATTAAATACAGTATAGGGGAGAGTTAAAGAACTTTCATAATACAGGTACCGATATCCAACATCCCGGCGTGGAAAAGTGTAGACCACGTGTGTGTTTTGAAATTTTTCATTTACTCCCCTGCAGTCTGAGACAGAATACAGAAGCAGACCGTTGCAAAATCGTTTTCTGTTTTATAGAGAAAAATTTGTATCACTCCTTACCAGAGTTGCAGGGTATAATTTATTTCAGCTGGCTCGCTTGATGCTAATGCAAATTCTGTGTACAGTCGGAGAAAACTGTCGAGTTTCATGTCTATTATTTTAGGATTGACGTTCGTTTCAATTGCATTCGGATTTAAGAACAAAAGTAGACAAATCTGCTCGATAGTCTTTCGACTTTCGACATCAAACACTCAAAGAACAAAAGACTATATATAAATTAGCGTGACTATTGAAATAACTTTAACATATTTAAAACAATTTTAAAATTGCGATTCTTCTCCTAATAGACTTTACAACATTTTTAATTAGGGACAAAAAAGTGCAAAAATGGTACATTATAAAATGTGCATAACAGGTCCAAAGACAATACAATTGCATTAATTAGTGAAATACACTCAGAAAACTGTTTGTTTGAATGAAACAAATTCTTTCTTTGATATAGAGTCTAAGAATTATTTGATTGATTTCAACAAATATTTGTTTGATTCAAATAAAATGTATTTGATTTAAACACACCATAGTTTAACTCAAACAAATTTGCTTTGAATCAAACAAATTCTATGTTTGACATAGCGTCAAACAAATGTTTGTTTGATTCAAACAGACATTTTTCTCAGCGTGCAACTAAATTATTAAAGCAAAATAAAACATTTAACTTTCGCTAATTAATTTCTGTTGCGAAAAGGTAGAAACGAGATTCACTAACTAGATGCGAGATTTATTTTTTATTTAAAGTTTACTATGATTTCAAATGTGGATAAATTAAAAAAAAAAGAAACATTGAAAGTTTGACTTTTTTTATATATCTTCTTAAAAAATTAACAAAACTATTTCAACTTGATCTTGTTTTAAGCACATTTTAGTCAGTGCTCATACTATTGGAAAAAAAATTCAACAAATTTTTAGGAAAATTAATAACTGCATAAAGAAATATGAAGCAATTTATACTACTAATTGAATTAGTAGAATTTGACTATGAACTAGTATAACACTACTAATGATTAGTAGAAATACTTATTACAGCAATGATGACTAGGACAACGACAGGTCACACGCGCCATTTTTGCAAAAATTAAACTGTTGGCTCAAAAAATTAGTTCGGCTGTGCGCAGTCAAAAATTAGTAAGCGCCATTTTTTTCAAAATTGAGTTAAACACGTTATCACATGTCACTGCCCATAAATAATACTTATACACAGTAATATTTCGTATATTAGTGTTTTTTATGAAGATATTTTGAGATTCAAAACCAAGTAAGTGCATTTTGAAACTGTGATGAGATGTAAAAACAAAGTAAGTGCACACCTATCGCTTACTTGGTTTTACAAATTCAACACGTTAGGTTGGACAGGGTAGGGGCGTTTTGATATAAAACAATGTAAGCGCCCAGCAGACTGTTTTCTAAGGTTAATTATAAGCTTATGCCAACATTTATTTGAACAGTGTTGGTGTTTTTACATTCTCCCTATTTTTTTCACAAAAGTTCTTATAAAAATAAACATTTTAATAACAAATAATTTAAAATAAGGTACGTGCACAAATATATTTTATAATAAATATTAGTTTGAAAACAACATAAAAAGGAATATCTTATTAACCTTAATTTTTTATTTTCTGCTTTGTATATTTCTTCATCAAATTGTCGAAAAAGAAGGGTATTATTGACAAATTAGTTCCCATAATGCCAGTCAATAGAAGGGCATTTTGGCCAAATTTGCCAGAAAACGAAAACTCAAACGGTCTTGTTAACGATTTCAATGAAGAATAAGTGCGGATTTATGTATAGTTTTTAGTTTATTTCATATAAAATTCTATAAAACTATTTATATTAATATTAAGAATTATTTTAATTGATTCATGTTAATTTAAATGTTATAATAAAAATCACACAGAAGATAATTTTTTTTTTATTATAAGTAAGAAGTTAATTAAATCATTATATAATTATTTGAAACCTTATGCAAGATGTGATTACTCGCCCAGGTGAATTAATTATCTTTTATGGCGCTTACTTTATTTTGGAAGCTCATTTTTCACGTAAAACTTGCTTAGCGTAGATGTTGCAAAATAAAGTAAGCAATAGTTTTGTACGACAAATCATAAACGCGTTTTCTTTTATTGTGAAAAATGTACTGTTTGGCGCTTACTGCTTTTCGACAGCGTACAGCCAGTTCATCAACATAATAACTACAAATCCTCCATTTTTATAAATTTAATGACATTTTCTAATCATACATTTGGGAGATTTTTTTTGCTCTATTTCAATTTCACTATCTGAGGGATCACAGCGGTTCAGTAGTTCAATTTTAGGTTAAAAAAAAGGGTATTTTCCCCGAAAAAAGGGACTGAAAGGGGATTTAATTTATTATTCAAAACTTGTGATATCATATGGGTAACTCGTCAATATTGAACGAAAGTGCCCTGTAACAGTAGCAGATGTTCTTTAGCCAGAGCTCATTTTTGTGTACAAATTTTTTTTAGCAATTGAAAAATGCTTACGTTTGAATTTTTTAAACTGAAAATTCATCCTTCTTGGTTGAAAATTCAACTATTTGGTTGAAAATTAATTTTTTTGATGAAAATTCGCAATTTTAGGTGAAAAATTCAACTGTTTTGTAGAAGATTCGTCTTTATGGCTTGAAAATTCAACAATTTCGTTAAAATTTTATTTCTTTCTTGACTGAAAAATAGCTTTTTGTTGAAAATTCAACTGTTTTCTTCTAATAGAAATTTAATCTTTTTTGGTTAAAAATGCAACTCTTTGGTTGAAAATGAATCTGCTTTGATTGAGAATTGAACTATTTTATTGAAAATTCGTCATTTTTGAATCAATTGAAATGTTTTTAATTTAAAATTAAAATCTTTATTCATAATGTGTCCCTAAGGGTTTACATAACTTCCGTTAGTTAAAATATTTTTTCGCTGAAACATCAACTATTAAATTTTTCGTTAAGAATTCATCTCTTTGGCTGAAAAAGTTTTTTAAAAATTAATCTTTTCGGCTTTATAATCTAACTATTCTGGTAGAAAATTCAACTACATCGTTGAAAATTAACTTTTTTGTCGAAAATAAATATTTTTGGTTTAAAAATTCAACTGTTTTGTAGAAAATTAAACTTTTAAGCTTGAGAATTCAAAAAGGTTGAAATTTGTTTCTTTTTTGGCTGTATAATCGACTATTTTGTTAAAAATTCGTCTTTTTGGATTAATTTAACAGTTTTTGTTTCAAAGCAAAATCTTCTATGTTTGACATATCAACTATTACATTTTTTGGTTGACAATTCATCTACTTTGGTTGAAATTTCAATTATTTGGTTAAAATTTGAATTAAGTTGTTAATAATTCATTTATGTGGTTAAAAATTCGTCATTTTAGTTGAAAATACATCTCTTTGGTTGAAAATGTGTCTACTTTGTTGGGAATTCGTTTTTTGGGTTTCAAATTTAACGATTTTGATAGAAAATTAAATTATTTGGTTCAAAACTAACTTTTTTGTTGAAAATTCAATTAATTTATAAAAAATTTATTATTTTTGGTAGAAAAATAATTTTTTTGGTCGAAAATTCATCTCTTTTGTTAAAAGTTTGTAGACCAATTTAAGCTTATAAGCCCGTTATCTCTATGAAGATGTTTTGTTGATTTGCAACTACAGAACTTATTTATCTTTTGGATTTAATTTCTGGATTAAATTGTTAGCGACATCTTCGCCTTCAAATCTATAAAAATAGCAAACAAACTGATTAGGAAATATTTGAAATTGGTATCATCAAGAAGAATCTCTTTCAAAGCAACTTGTTTTCTAATATCTTGAATTTGTGTTTATGACTTATAAAAAATAAATCGAAGCCTTGTAAAAAAAGGGGTAAAAGGATAAAATTGGGTCAAAATTCTTGATTTGAGGTGTTTTAGGAATATTTCAAATGCATTCGGGGGAAAAGGGGAAAAAGTCGGTTACGTAAAAAGAGAACGCACAGAAAAACTGAAGGGTAAAAAGCGTTTTAGCTAAAAATGCTGGGGGTAATCTCGGCATGGAAAAAAGAAGATCGGTAAGGGTAAAATAAAAAATGAGCAATCTTTTATTTTATCCTTGCCGATCTTTTTTTTGCAGGCCGAAACAAAAAAAACTGGGCGTACGAAACATTGCAAGTAATGGTTCAAGCAGGGTAATAGACAGCTGATAAATCCAATTGAGGTAAACTTTCCGCGGTCCCAGGCCTGTAACGTGCTGCCTCTAGCGGAGTCCGCCGGAGACATCTGCGATTTAGCACGGAAAGTTTACCTCAGTTTGGTGTACCCACCTTGCGCTTACCTGGAACATTTCGTACCCTGAGTTTTTTCTGTGTACCCACAGCATTTTTACCTGAATCACTTCTTTGTGCTTTTGTTGCGAACAATTAGTAGTTTTCTATTAATTAGGATTTAGAAAGCTCGGTGCCTCGCACTCTATTTCGCAGACATTCACACTTTCCCATACCTTTATTGTCACCAGTTGATGAGGCCAATTGCTTCCAACCTGATAACACGTCTTGAAAGTATGCGCGAACTGTGTATACCGTATATGATATAATCCGCGAAGGGCCCTCGGGATATAATAACCACCATTACTAATGATGATTTAGGTAGTTACGCAGGCCCTATTGCCTCTTCGGGCCACAGTATAGAGTACAGACTCAAGCGAAGACCCAAGGAACGACTGACTGATTTATTGATGGGGATACTCAACGAGATTAACTACTCGGAGGCTCTTGGCCGATGAAGCACAGCGTCGATCGCTTTAAGCGATAGCCCGTGGTTACGACGATTGACTACCGATTTTTTGCCGATCAATCCATCGATCGCTCTATCATTTCGGCGCTATTAAACTTTATGTCACATCAGACTATTTTTGTTCAAGGAAATTCAATATTTATGTGATAGGGGTTTTTATTCTATAAATATTAGTAAAAAAACTACTAATTCCAACCATTCCTGCCAGTTTACCATTTCATTTGGTATTGATTTGACGGTCGAATTAGTGAAAAATTACGAATTCACAGTTCAGGCCTCGCACTCACTTCAGAGAACAAAAATAGCGTAAACAGTGTGATAAATTTGAAAAAATAGTCTCAAAATAGTGTCATAAGATTTTCCAGGTATTAAACTCATGTGTACACCGAATTTAAAAGTGTATATTCAGAAATCAAAAAGTGAGCAATGGGAAATTAATTTTTTTTTAAATAAAATTTTCAGTTTTCTAACCCAATATATTTAAAGAATTAAAAACGAACTTCAATCTTTATTTAAAATATTATTACTTAGTCTCTAAATTATCAAAATTCCTATTTATTTATGTTCACGCTTTTCGGTTGGAAAGTCTACTATTAAATCATTGGTTAATAATTCAACTCTTTTAGTTAAAAATTTCATTCTTTGGTTCAAAATTGAATTATTTTGTCGAAAACTCAAAAAAATTGTAAAACAAGTCTTACTTCTTGCTTAAAAATTCAACTGTTTTGTTGAAAACTTGTCTTTTTGGCTTGAAAATTCAACAATTTAATAACATTTTTTTCATGACTAAAAAATTTTTTTTCGTTCAAAATTCAACTATTTTGTTGAACATTTATCTTTTAGGTTTGGATATTCATCTCTTTCTGCAGAAATTTCACGTATTTGGTGCAAAATGAAACTGGTTAAAAATGAATCTGTTTCGGTTCAAAATTAAATTTTTTGTTGAAAATTCTACTGTTTTGCAGAAAATGAGTATTTTTTGCTTGAAATCCAACAATTTGGTAGAAAATTGGACGATTTGGTTGAAAATTTATGTATTTTGTTGAAAATTCGTACTTTTTAACAGAAAATAAACTTTTTGGTCAAAAACGCAACTACGAGTTAGAAATTAGTCTGCTCTAGTTGAGGATTCAAGTGCTTTGTTGAAAATTCCTTTTTGTTAGTTAAATCGAACTGATTTTTATTTTAAATTAATTCTTTTTTGAAATATCAACTATTAAATTTTTTGTTGAAAATGCAACTCCTTGGTTGAAAGTTGAACTACTTTCTTAAAAGTTCATATTTTTGTTAAACATTCATAATTGTCGTTGAAAATTCGTTTTTTTTTGGTTAAAAATTAATTTTTTAAACTGAAAATAATTGAACTATTTTGTTGGTAATTCAACTATTTGGTTGAAAATTAACTTTTTGGTTGAAAACACATATTCTCTGATAGAAAAATCAACAGTTTAGTGAAAAAATTCGTCTTTTTGGCTGGAAATTCAACAATTTGGTAGAAAATTCAACTATTAGGTAAAAAATTAAACTGTTTAGTAGAATTTTTTTTTATCATTAAACATTAATTATTTTGAATGCAAATTCAGCTAGTCTATTTTTGGTTAAAAACTGATCTTTTTTATTTTAAAAATTCATCTATTCTTTTCAAAAATCTTTTTCAAGGAAAAGTAAAGAAATAGTGTCATTAGCGGACAATTGTGAGAAAATAGTGTCTTCAGTGTCATTTTATCCACAACAATATTACGAATACATAAACGACCGTCGTTATTATCGACACGGCTGTCGCAAACGGTACTACAAAGCACTGATGATTTTAAAACACGATAACTTAATCAGAAATGAAGCTTTACACTTCTTTAAAGGCTGGTTAGAAGGCGTATGCAATTCCACGTCGAATAACCAGCAGTAGAAATATTGGTGGCTTTTTTAAAAGGAAATATCACGTGAGAAGTTTTTTAACAAAATTCAAGCATTTCTTGAATTTTGTACCTCGAATTCAACTAGTGTAATGACCTAGGAAAGTTGTAGAAAAAATCTAAAATTCACAGGATGCAATATTTGAAATCTTATCTTTAATTTAAGCGAATAAAACTTTTAAAATGTTCACGGGTTTCCGAGATATGACTAAAAATATCCAAAGCGTGCCTGGGTCGAGTTTCAGTCAGCTTATAAGCAGCGAGGCCGGTCAACAGCGGTGATCGTCGACTAACTTGACGCAGGCACCCTTGAGCATTTTTAATAATATCTCGGGAACCCGTAAAGATTGTTTTAATTTTTATAAGCTTAAATTAAAGAGAAGATTTCAAAAATTGAATCCTGTGAATTTTAGATTTTCGTAACAACTTTCCTAGGTTGAAGTCGAGGTACCAAATTGAAGAAAATCTTGAATTTTTTAAAAAACTCACGTGATATTTCTTCTTCAAAGGGTGAGAAATATTTCTACTTTGGGTCATTCCACGTGGAATTTCATAATCTTTCTAACCAGTTAAAAAAAAGTGTCTAACTTTATTTTCGAACGAGTTTTCGTGTTTCAAAGTCATCAAAACGAAGATCATTCCAATTAATAGAAGAAAAAAAACGTTTCTTTAAAAGATTTGAACTCAGGGACACACGGAAAGACCACGTTTATGATTTACACGTAGTTTGGAAAGATATATATGTAGCTAAAATGGTGTATCGCGTAGGTGTGTGATAGCAGGCTAATCCATGCGCTACACGCGAGTGCGTGTAGGATTTCCGTGTTCCAATTATAATATCTCTGCTTGGCAATGCTCCTCGGCCAAACTGTCACACGAAGAGACATTTTTATTGATCCTTATGTATTTATAGGCAATTTCTTTTGACCGACTGTGGATGTATATGTCGCAAAGTATACTGCTCGAAAATCACCGACTTTCTCCACTTTTCTTTTTTATCATTTCGCTCGACTCTATCCGAAGAAGCCGGATTTTCAATATCATAAACTGATTCTACTATCGACACGTTGACCGAATTTTGGGATATTGCGTCTTTTCCCCGTTTCCCGAAAGCAACCCGTTTCGTCAGAGTGAAAATGTCCATGATTTATGCTACGAGTTTTTCGCATAAAAAGCCCTCCGGTGACTGGTTATTCATAAAATAAATTAAAAATGTAATGAGAGATAGAACCAGTTTTTTTATGAAAAATAAAAATAATGATTTATAGAAGAAGTATAATGACATATCCACTCTAGACAGTTTCGTAACACTTCGGAGTTTTTTTATATTTTATAAAACACTTTTTTTAAGAAACTTTAACATAAAACATTAGAGATATTATTTTGTATGCTGCAATTGAAAATTAAAATCGAGTCGAATTATAAACTTATAATTTTTAGCCAAAAGTCAGATCTCTGAAAAAAATAGTTTTTCTATGATTTAAGAATCAAAATAATATTACTGATGATGTTATTTCAAATAATTTTTTTTTGTAACAAAATTTGCAAACTATCACAGCTTCCTACCAATTTTTGAAAAATTGTTTAACTTTAATAAACGACAGCATATTTTTTCTGGGAAAACATTCGCTACAACTCTACAGTTTCCGATTTTGAAATTAAATTTTTATATGGCTGGAATTGTTAAAGATTTTTCTTTTTTAGAGAAAACATTTTTAAACAAATAACTATATTTGAAGGTTATTTACTTCTTTTAAAAATTGAAAACAGTAGAATTATCGGAAATGATTTCCCCGAAAAAAAAGCCTTGGTTTATTCAAATTCAACCACTTTTGAAAAATTAATAAGAAGCGACGGTAAGAATCAATATCTCGTGAGATAAACGGATAATGGATTTATAACATCTCTAATTTGGGTTGCCGAAACATCCAGTGAATGATAAGAGGTCCACAAATTAAATTTTCAATCGAAAGTGCACTTCTTCATTTTAAAGTGATGCCACGATATCGCCACGTTTTAACTACAAGCTACTCAATATTTCTTCTCATCTGATACGCTCCATCCTCCTCCTCCTTCTCCTGATCAAAGTAAATTATTGTTCGTGAATCATGTCATTCTTGTAAATTTGAAGGAATATTTAAGATTTATTATTTCCTCCTCCTCCTCCTCTTTCTGAACAAAGTAAATTATTGTACGTGAATTATTTCATTCTTGTAAATTTGAAGGAATATTTAAAGATTTCTTATTTCTCTATTATTCAAATAAAAGAAATAATATTTTAATGTAACAAAAATACAAAAAGTTTGTTACAAGTTATATTATTGGGCTAGAAATTTCATTATGTTAAAGGCCTTGAAGTTGTTTATTTTGAAGCAATGGCAATAACCTACTGGATAGAGGAGGATCTTTTTTTGTTTTTGGCATAGAAAGACTGACTAAAAATTACGTGACTTAAAAATGATGTAAACTAAATATTCCTGGATGAACAACATTCACCACCAGGCTGATTTTGACTTTCAACAGTAAGCTCTCAAGTTTCCTTTTTTCCCATTCCTTGTCCAGTTAGATTAAAGTCTTTTTAGCAGGATTCTCTTTGTTATACGTTGATTTAGTTTGTCAAGTGTCGAGACTCATAGCTTAAAGATAAGGAGAGAAACAGGATAACCAAGAGAGAAAGACAGAGAGAGAGAGAGAGGGGGGTAGAGGGATTCAGAGAGGTGAAAGCACGTGCAAGGGAAGCTAAAATCGAGATTAGTTCGTAACTCGTGTGAACTTAGATCAAACCGTAATACTCCAGGGTGTAACTTAGCGTTCCTAATTAAAGCCCCTCACTTTCCAAGTTACCGGTTGCTTTGACTTTGAAAAGAGGATCTTTACCAATCATTGCCCTTAGAGGGTAATGGATCTTACCACGCTATTTAGATTATATAATCTGCCTTTAACAATCTCTAAACACTTTGTATAAACAAGTATATAATTTTCTGGAGAAGGGCTAAATTTGAAAAAAAATTGAGATTATAAGAAAATTACAATAACATTTCCCATTCAAGTCACAAGAAATGAACAACATCAAAACTGAATAGCTGTAAATTATGAGGGCGGCCGAAAAAAATTCACTTTAAAAATTTCCTGACTTTTCCTGATTTTTCCGTGACTAATTTTTCATTTTTCCTGTCCATTTAAATTTTCCATTTATTTTTCATAGGGCTGCAACAGTCTAATTTACTTTTAAAAAGTGACCTATTTATATCCAAAAAGTGACTAACCTGCATTAATAATGTGACTAATATTATTTTGACATTAAAAAATTAAAAATAATAGTATTCATAAAACTAATAAATGATATTCAAAATAATAATTCAAGTTACATTTAAAAGAATGCAAAACAAATTGGAATTTTTTTTAAAACCCAGAAAATGTCATTGACTTCAGTCAAATTTGAGTGGATTTAGAAGAATTTAAGGGAAATGAAAAGAATTCGATGAAATTCTTAAAATGTCATGGTGAATTGAAAAAAAATCAAGCGAATTGAAAACAATTAAAAAATGTGATAAAATTCCTTGCATTCATAAAATTATTGAAATCTATTAAAAATGTCTTGGAATCTCTTAAAATACTCTAAAAGATTTCAAAAGAATTCAAGACAATTCAGAAATAGGTATAAACCTGAATTCAATAACAGTTTAAAGTGAAATTTAATAAAGTGATTTTTTTCATGTTTAAAAGTGACTATAGTGGCTTTCTCTTCAAGAAGTGACATTTTTAAATTGTTTTCCAAAACCCTGACTTTTCTCTGGCCAACTGAATTCCCTGACTTCTCTTTGATTACCAGGTTTTCCCTGACCTGTGGCCGCCACCCTGACAAAATTTTTAATTTCAACATTTTTAAATTTAATTTAGTATAAGATGGTGTGATGCGTGATCGAACTAAAGGATCCTTGAGGCTTTTGAATACCCACATGGCGAGACTCGATTACTCTCGATTGCGAGTACCCCTATAATTGAGAAAATTGATATCGACGTCGATACAATAAACGCGTCATTACAAATTCATCCGTCCGTCCTGAATAATACCTATTCAAAACCCATGCTGTGAATACAAACGCAACTTTATTATTATTATCCTCTATATCTAGAATACTTCCAAAAGACTTTCATCATCCCACTTTTAAAAAGCACAGGCGTAAAACTAAAGTATGAATAAAATAGTATATTGTGCTACAAGTTGAAAAAGCGAGAGATTTGAAACGAGTGTGAAGTTAGCTACCCGAGCGGAGCGAGGGTAGCTATCACACGAGTTTTAAATCGTCGCTTTTTCAATGTGTGGGACACGATACTTTTTCTATAATTTGCTAAAAAGTGCTAGTTTTTTTTACCTGTTTTTTGTGTAAAAAGAAGGCGATTTTTTGTCGATTGACGCAACAATGACAATGGCAATTATGAAAACCATGGCAATAATATGGCAGTAATAATAAGCTGGTTCTCACAATTGAATAGTTGGCCCATAAAGATGAGGGCTTCAAAACTTCCGATTTTTCGTGAAAAAAACCAAGCACAGTATTTTCGGAGAAACTGACGGTGTTTTTTTGCTTTTGCCAAGTGACAAAAGTACATACAAAATACACAACTCGAGACTTTTCAGGAAATTGCTTTTAGGTTAGGGACGACAGTCGGAAAATAGAATGAAGTTGGCTGCGCACGAAGCACGAGTCCACCCGAGGCAGCACGAACCCACCCGAAATAACATTTACTTTTTCCACTGTGCCTCACTTTTATCACTGTCCATTTACTTTTTCCACTGCATCTGTCCACTTTTGTCACTGTTGTCCGGAAAGGTCGGCACTGCGCATGCGCCACGTCATCGAGCAAAAATCGGTAACTTTTTACACTAAAAACAGGTGGAAAAACTGGCACTTTTTCGCGAATTATAGAAAAAAATTATTATTATTATAAAAACTTTAATACAGTATTAACCCTAGATGATTTTAATATAATTAAATTCGTAAATATAAACTGCCAAATTTTTATTTAAAAAAAAAAATAAATTTTTAATTTAAAATAATTATGGAATGGAACCAATAATTTTCAAAATCTGACAAATCCTGACTTCTAACAGGGATTTTTGTTGTAAATACCATTTTTATAAATCAGAATTACAATTAATTTCCAAAATGTCCCGTTCCATGTCAAAAATAACTTGTTCCAAGATAAAATTAAAATTCTTTTATAAAATTCCCTTTCCATGTCAAAATGTAATTCTTTGCGGAAATTGCCTGTCCCAAAGTCAAGATTATAATTCTTTATGAAATTCCCTGTTCAAAAGTCAAAATTATAGTTCTTTGCGGGAATTTTTTTGTATATTTCTTTGATTATTCCCTGCCCTAACTCTGAATTATAATTCTTATAGAAAATTCCCTCGAAAACTCCCTGTCCCAAAGTAAAAATTCTAATTTTTTGCGGAAATTTCCTTTACTACAACCAGAATTATAATTCTTTACGGAAATTCCCTGTTCCAAGTCACAATTACATTTATTTCAAAAAATTCCATGTTCTAATTTAGAATTATATTTATTTAATAATTATTTTTGAAAATTCCCTGTTCCAAGTCAGGATAATTGTAATTCTTCACGCGATTTTTTTGTATATTTCTTTTATTTATTCCCTATTACAACTCAGAATTATAAACCTTTTCGAAAATTCTGTCTCTAAGTCGAAATTATATAATTCTTTACTGAAATCCCCTGTTCCAACTTAGAATTATAATTCTTTTAGAAAATTGACTGTTCCAAGTCAGAATTGTCATTCTTTTAGAAAATTCCCTATTCCAAATGAGAATTATGATTTTTTTACAAATTCCCTGTTTCAACTCAGAATGAGAGTAATAAAATATATGAAACCACTTTTAATTTACATATTAGTACATTCGAGAGAAAAATTCCGGTCACTGAATCAAATTCCCGGTCATTTCTCGGTTTTCCCGATTTCCCGGTCAGGTAAACACCCTGATAATGAAAAAGTTTTTAGTCGTGCCGTAATATCTGTCACACAAAAATAATTCTGGCTTCTAGAACTAAATTTGCTGGACCCTACATTAATTAGAAAATGTTCGTTGGTGTTGGTGGATCGAATTTACACACACAAGTGACCCCGCGTATTTGCCGACCCTTTTTGACTCCCTGGCGGGCAACAAAGCTGTGACCCGACTACGAGCTCTTTCCTGCTTTGCATCTGAAATTCGTCTTTAACGCCCAGAATCGCAATTTTCATTGCGATCTGTCGAGGTCTCTGCAGGAACCGTGAATGTTGAAACTTTTAATGAAAGCTACCCTTTTAGCCAAGTTGTGATTAAAAATTTTCAGTTAATATCCACTCTCAAATATATTTTCAACATCAGGTTTTTCAAACCCCTTATGTAACAGGTCCATCTGCTCTCTGCCCATAGCATATGCTACTACTTCAAAATCTTTTAAGATATTAGAGTCATGAAAGTTCAAGGAAAATTTTTTTTCTCTTTATGTAGATAATAAGAGAGCGGATTTTCGCAACTGTGTTATTAGCTGATAAGCGCAGCTCGGCTCTCACATGCGGAGAACCCTGGTCTAACCGCGCATTGCCTCGCGTCCCCCTCCCGGCCGGACCGACGGTTCTCCGCATGTGAGAGCTGAGCTGCGCTCGTCAGCCAACTTCACACTTGCGCTAATCCGCTCTTTATAGGTAATTTAAGGTATGCATTCTCAAGAACAAGGAAATAGTCCGCACCATAAATATCACAAATTAAATTAACAGCAGTTGTAAACAACTTGAAAGTTAGCAGCTGTTTTTTATTTGCTTAATTTCAAATTCAACAAACGGAGAAATTTCAAATCATTCGAAAGCCAATCAAGTTTTTAACAACAAGGAGTGCGAGATTTCCAAGATATTTCGTTACACCACTTTTTTTAGATAGACTAGCATCATCAATCGTTCGCTACGCGCGCACGTAGTTTTTCGGTTTGAGGGGAAAAATAATTTGTAATAAAAAATAAAAAATTTCGATTAACTATTTATTTCTTAAGTTTACTTGTTTTTAAGGTTATATAAATATAACTTTCCTATGATTCTTGAGAAAATTTAAAAAGATTTTTGAAAATTTTAGATATGTCAAATTAAAATTTCAACAAAAAAGGATTAAAACAATAGTTAAATTTTCAAACAAAAAAGATAAATTCTCATCGAAAAATATAATAGTTGATAATTAAACTAAAAAATATTTTTAATTTTATATAAAAAAGTTATGAATTCATCCAAAAAGAAGAATTTTCAACAAAATAGTTCAATCCACAGCCAAAAAAGATTTGAATTTTAATAAAAAAAGATGAAATTTCTACCAACAGAGACGAATTTTCAGACCAAAAAAACGAATTTTCAAAAAAATTGTTGAAATTTCAACCAAAAAAGATTTTTTAGTCGAGAAAGAAACCAAATTTTAGGCAAATTATTATTTGAAGGGAAAAATAATTAATAAAAAATTCGAATCACTTTATTTTTTAAGGTTCTTTTTAATTTCCCTAGGTTTCTCGAGAAAATACAAAAATATTGTTCAAAAACTTCAGATATCACTAAAAAGTATCTAGAAAATTTCAATGAAATTTTTTTCACGATACAGGTTATATACACATTTTGTTTAAAATTTGTTGAAATCTTTTCAAATTATTTTCGAATCTTTTCAAAACTTTGAAATATCTTTTGAAATAATTCAAAGGTTTCCTAATTTTTTTTTAATCCTGCAAAAATTTTCTTGAAATCTTCGGTATTCTTTTTCGACATATTTTTAAATCTTGAAAGCTTAAAATGAACCTTTAAAAAAACCTAAATCATAAATAAAGATGTTCTAAGTTTTTGTCCTCATCTCTTTTAAAGGGCGAAAAAGGTTTACAAATTACAGTGTGGTAGCAAAAAGTTAAGTACCGAATTATTTCCCAATATTAAACAAAAATGTATAATTAAAATTTGCTCTTTTATCAATAATGTTTAGAAACATTCAGAAATAAATTTTATCATGAAATAAAATTACTTATTTGGAAATTTTGATAGACTAACTGTATAGTCCAGAAAACTGTTATATTTATTAATAGATAAATACATATAACCTGATTTAATATGATACCATTTAAAATTTAAAATTTACTCTTTCAGAAATAAATGCTTAGAATTGAAATTTCTCATATAGAAATAGCGATTTACAAAAATCGAGATAATTCAAAAGAACAAACTGAAAACAGCCACTTAAAGTCATATTCACGCAGTATCCGACTAATCAGGTATTCAACAACAACTAGCGCGAGCTTTTCGAGAATTTCGTGTCACCTATTTTGTTTAGATAGGATAATAATCTATGTAACAGTTTATGTTTCTCAAAGATTGTAATTCGAACGTTAACAAATAGTCTCTTTGAACAAAATCTGATGTTTATGCGAGTAAAAGAACGGCGTGGCGGAAGGGACAAATAACCAAAATTAAAATGAAATTGCGACAGCCTCTAGACAATTTTAGCAACTAATTTGGCTATTCAGTATTCAGTGCTAGACTATTCGATCAATCATGCTCCTCCTATATTCTGTGCCCTTCAATTAATGACGTTTCAGATACTATATAACGAATCTAGTGCACTGTTCTTGGTCACGAATATCGTAGTTAGGTGCAAGCATAGCATAGACATTAATGCGCTTGACATGGCTATTGATACGTCGATGAAACGTCATTAGCACGCCGTCAGATCCTATCTGCAGGAAGCCTCGAAATATGCACCGGGCGGACTCTGCAATATCCTTGCTTGCTTTGTCCCGCCCTAGGGCCCCTAGGGTTCCATTAATTTCCTACCAATTACATCACATAGACAGATATTTTCATTGTTCGATTGGAATACATCAATACACAACTGCGGTAGCAATAATCTGTTTAGATATCAAAATTATCGACACTGATATCCAATTAGTACGTCTGACAGTTAAGTATTTTCATTACAACAATAACTAAACGTTATTTATTTTCTTTTAAATAAATTTTTTAATATTAGGTTTTCAACATTACTGAAACAATAATTAATAATTTCGAACTGAAACCATTTGAGAACACATATATTAAACGATTTTGAATTGAAAACGTTCCAAATCAAACAATTTTAATTTCATGCAGAGAGGTCCAGCTTTGGGTGTCAGAATGATTTGGTATTTGCATATATCATTCTACAGTGAAAATAAAAGTACACGTATTTCAAAGTTTGATCTGTTTTTTTGCATTTGTTACAATCATTCAAAGATTACCTGTGAATGCTAAAAAATTGACACAAAGTTTTTTCAAAATGCAGTATTGTTCGGTCCAGCGTAGGTATTCGAGATTTGCTTTTTTCATTTGACGTGAGAATTCTTGATCTTTCAATTGATATCAAAAAAGATAAAATAAATGAAAAAATAGATCTTGAAAGTAAATTTTCTCAAAAACCTTACTTTAATTTCTTTTAGAGATAGCTGATAGTATGTACTATATATCACGTGAGTTTTGTTCTTGGTAAACCACTACTTCACATTGAGAAACATTATTTTTGAAAAATCGAATTTTTGCATTTTTCTCGGAATCAATGAAAGGCACAAAAAATGTTCAGATAAAGTCTTACACACATAGAAAAGTTCTACAAAAAATATCTCTTGTTCTTTTGCGATATTTTTCATCGTTTACGAAAACAAATACAAATATATATTTCAAGAAAAAATTTTTTTTCCCGGACTCAAAAATGGTTAAGCTTTTACAAAATAGATCAGATGACTCTCTTATATAAGCAGAAACTGTAAGCAAAAATCTGGATATTTTTTTGTAACTTTCGCTGTTTCCGAGAAAAATTCAAAAAGTGACTTACCAAGAACGAAACTCACGAGATGTGTAGTACATATTGCCAGCTATTTCTAAATAAAAAAAAAAGGATTTTAAAAGTGGGATTTTTCAAAAAATCTATTTTCAAGAATTTTAGACCATACAATGATATATCCAAATACCACATCATTCTGACACCATAACCTAGACTTTTTTTTCAAATTTTGACTGATTTTAAATGAAATTGGTCTTAGGAAAAATTTTGAAAAAAGGACAATATTTCGAATGAAATGAAGGTATCTAACTTGTATCACTTTTAAATGAAAGCGTTTTAAATTGAATAATTTTAAAATTGAAAGGGTTTGAAATTGACAAATTTTAAAACAGTAGCTCTCGAAATAAAAAAATTTCAGACTGCAATTTTGAAAATTAAACAATTTCCTTAGAAAAGAGTTTAAATTATATCATGTCGAATTCAAAGCGATCAAAATAAAACATTTTTATTTTAAATTAACAAATCTCGGAAATGAATGATTTCAAATTACAATTTCGAAAATAGGACAATTTTAAAACAATAAAAATTGAATATTTTCATATCAGCATTTTGTTAAAATTGGACCATTTAAAATTCAAAGGAATTGAAATTGTATTAAATCTAATTAAAAGCATTCCAAAATGAATCATTTAAAATAAAAAACTTTTGAATTTAAATAATTTTCAATTCGAAACGATTGAAATTTGACAATCTGAAATCGAAAACAAAATTAAATGTTTGTGAGACCATTTGTTGTAAGATCAAACAATACATTCAGTGTCATTTGCACCGTTTAAAATGCAAAAAATTAGAATCATAAGCCTTTAAAATTAAATTATTCTAAAAAATGTTGAAGTAGGAAGTAAATTGAATGAGAAACATTAAACATGAAAAAAATCCAAACTTCATTTAAAACTGAAAAAAAATTTAGTCACCAAGAATCGTGGTATTAAAACTTTTTTATACTCATACCCTTTAACATTTTAATTAAATACGTGTATTTTAAGTAGATTTCTTTTTTTTTATTTATTAAAAATGTTCAAATTTGTTTAAACTTCAATCACTGTAGTCTAAAGTGCAAAAAAATTAATAACTTGAAAATAAACAATAAAGCACTTCCATACAAGGGGAATAACTTCAAGATACTTCAAGCGAGAAAACAATTTTCTGAGATGTCAAACTGACGCATACTCATAAACTGGCACATTAACATGACAGAAAAAGTCACGAGATAAAAAAACACGCGAAAAGCGAGTGGAAACATAGCAGCTTCAATATGGACAAAGTGAATGAATGAATTCGAACATTATTATTATTAATAGAAAATATTTTAAAAGATAGAAGAATCTCTTCTTCGAAATAAGTAATACTGCTATTAATTCTCTTCCATTTCAAACTGTCTATATTCTCTTTTTTTTATTTTAATTGAACCCAAAACCACTTAGAAGTTTCAACTACTCGATTTACAAAAATTGGACAACTTCTGATTAAGTTCGCCCCAAAAGTGCTTGCACATCCAGTTTCTCTTTCGTACGTGTTTCGGGGATGCCCTCCGGTTATTTTGAGCCAAGGAAGAAAAAAATTGTACTACGCGCACGGTTAGCCTCGATTAAATTCAACCAAAAGTGCTTGCACATGCAGTTTCTCTTTTTCACGTATTTCGAGGATGTCCCTGGTTATTTTGAGTGAAGAAAGAAAAAATCTTACTAAGCGATTTTGAGAAAAACGATTTTAATTTTAACGCGGGATATGAATAGTAGTTCATATTCCATACTTTAAAATTTTTTCAATTTCTCTAATATATAAAACTGTACCCTTGTCAGATTTTTATCTGGTGTATTTTGGATATTAAAAAAAAAAATCTGCCCGCTTCGCGGGCACATTCTCATGGCGCGCTTCGCTCGCAAGTTTGAGCGCGCCTAGGGCGCGCGACTGTTGGATCTCGCGCTTCGCACTCGATCATATATTTATCTCGCGCTTCGCGCTCGATTATGTATTCACCTCGCGCTACGCGCTCCGGCGTATTTGCATCGCGCTTTACGCTAGGCTCCTCTAGATTTTTGAACTTCGTGTTCGACTTCGATGAAAAGAAAAAGTTTGTTTGCAAATATTATAAAATTATCAAAACCTCTACATATTAAGTGATTGTTAAATTTATTTTTATTTTAGACTGAAAAGGAACTTTATTTACTCAAGGTTCTATCGACCTTAAGGAACACATTCTCATCCAGACACTCGCGCTTCGCGCTCGATATTTGATTTGAAAATCAGAACCGTATGATAGAAACAAAAAAGTTTGAGCGCACTTGCGGCGTGCGATTTGGTAAATACACTGAGCGCGCACTTTGTGCTTCGTGTTATATGTTCTTCATATACAAATTACTAAATTTGTATTTGATTTCAAATGAAAAGTAATGATATAATTCAGGCGACAAATTTTATTATTCAACATTTTATTTTAGCTTGTGCCGTTTATCAAAAAGGTTAATTTTTTCATTTTGAATATATTCTTAACACAAAAATTTGTTACGGGTTTGTAAGTCTTTTCTGAATGCACAATTTTTGTTCATTTATATGTTTTCGTACCTTGCATTGTTTTTTCAAAAATTTGATTTTTTTTACTGTCAATGTTATTTTCACGAATAAAACAAAAACCACGCATCCTATCGAAACATGAGTCACAATAAATTTGTTTATCTTCCTTGGATGAACAAAGTTTGTTTCGGTCATTTTTTCGTAGCTGGTAACATTCGTCTGAAAATTTGATTTTTCTATTTTAAATGCTGTTTTTTACGAATAAAACAAAAACTACGCGTCATATCAAAAAGTGAATGATAAGAAATTTGTAGATCTTTTTTAGGTGCACAATTTTGGTGAAATGATCTTTTCTGGTATCTTGCATAGTTTGACAGCAAAATGGCTTTTTTGATTTTTCATTAATTTTTTGTGCGATCAAAATTTGAATTTTTTATTTTTCGAAAAATTCAAAAAGTTGTTATGAAAATATTATAGGGTGTTCAAGAAGCAACGTTTTTCTCCTCTTGACTTTTTTTCATATCGTGCGTTTTTCGG